>JAKKIK010000325.1:0-35319 GCA_024500135.1 Heterodera carotae
CGTTTTTGGCTTATTAGGTGAGTTGACCGTTTTTGGCTTATTAGGTGAGTTGACCATTAGGTGAGTTGACCGTTAGGTGAGTTGACCATTAGGTGAGTTGACCGGTAGCCAAACAGAAATGGCTCTTCAGTTTGGTCTTTGTTTCATTCGAATTTTTATTATGAAAAAATCGAATGTTTTCATTGAAACATTGTCCATTTTCTTCTTTATTTTATTCACAAATACTTTGCACATAAACGGGAAGAACGACGACGAACTTTGGGACATCAATTTAAGCTGTAAACCCTTTGTTCAGGTGTTTTTTATTTGTTTCCGCAATTTCTTTTGTTTAAAACAAATGCATAATTCAGAGTTTGGCATCAAAGCACAGCGATATGGCTAAATGTGCCGTTGAAAATAATGTAAGTGCGGGTTTTGTCACAATTTTGGATGTGCTTTTTCGTTGGGACTCAGTATTTGTTTGTTTGTCCCTTTCAGTCTCCGTCCCGCGTCTGCACAAAGTGTGTGCAGCAGTACATCAACTTAAGGCAACTGCAATATCGGAGTTTGCACTTGGTCCGTTCATGAAAAAAACATACATTTCCTTTATTCAATCCGTTTCAGGTAAACACAACGTCATTGGACAACAGAACATGCACTACGGTCATTTACAGTACGACTTCTTGGCAATCGATTGCTTTTTGAACATTGTGGCGATTTTAAGACAGTTATCGGCTCAGTTATGTTCAAGAATTGCACAGGGCATTCAGCGAAAACATTTGGGAGGCATCGGATTGTCATGGTAAAAACTGTTCTTCAGATATCGAAAACATTAAAAATCTCATGATTAGGCTCAATAACAATAGGAGGAGGCGAAACACGATTTTTCATGATTAATAATCGGACTCGAGAAATTATTTACATTCATACAACAAGAGTTGAGAAAATCTGTTTTATGTCTTTCTTTTCTTATTCAGATTGTCTTCAAATCAACTGGGACTTCGAGCACGGAAACTCCACTTATAAATTCGACAATAAAACGGTGTATTTTATACTTTTGTCTTATTTATTATGCATTTCCGTCGCGTTTAGTTGCAATTCAAAGACCATCTTTGGGATTGGCGTAATTGCGTGGTCCGACAGAATGAAAGTTCATTCGGACAAATTTGCAAGGGTTGTCAAGCGCAATACGATGCACTATTCGCCTTTTATTGGAAAATATTTACCGACCCAAACATATTTTTTTGCATCGACGTGGACAGTGAGGTTGGTCATGCCAAAGTCAAACCCCTAAAGGAGTCATGCCGCAACGAAAGGGGTCAGAGAGGGTCGAAGCAAGAGGTCGGAGGTTTCGGATAAAAAATACGAGGTATAAGCTAATTTCCTTACGAAACCCACTAAATTCTGCGAAATTTGACACCTCTGTTTTTTTACGAAAAAGCAATAAAGTTGACTTAATGGTAAAATTTTGTTTAAAAAGCAACATTTTTTATGATACGACCTAGTAAATACCCAAAGTGCTATTGTGCGTTTATGGCATTCAAGAATTCAACATTATCGATTGAAAATTTACATAAAGATTTGTCGATTAGGAGATTTTTGCGCTTTAAATAGCACTGTAATACTTTAGTTCAAAACCAAATGAGAAAAAAACAAGATAATTTAGATGAATGATACAATGAAAATGTGGCAAGTCGTTTTGGGCTGTGCAGACGTTCCGATTGATCGGAGTCAGGACTCCATCGTACGTTGCCGTCATTTCCTTATTTTTCTCCAATTGATATTTTTCAATTTAACAAATTTTAGGTGCTTATTTTCTCAGTCATTGTGCTATCCATTGTTGTGGTCATTTTTTACGCCGGCAGTTACATCCAATCGGAGCGAACGCATTCCGATTTGATACATTGTGAGCACAGACAGAGGGGACTAACCAATCAGCTTATTCAATTAAGCGATAACATTTTGTTGTTGTTGGTCAGATGTTGGGAAGGGTTGAATTTTCCAAATATTCTTTTTTTTTTCTTAGATTCCCGAATGCAAGAATCCCGGCCCGTTGGCGCTCGGTCGCGCATTCTCTCTTCCTCCACGTTGGACTCTTCGGCTGTGCACTCAACGCCGTCTTCATCAGTACATTTATAAGGGAAAGCGTGCTCATTTTTTCAGATTTTTACGTGTTTTTAATTTGTACATCGTTCTCTTACATTATTTTAATTTTATTTTTTTTTCGTTACTTTTTTTGTTCTTTTCTTGCAAATTGTTTTATTCCTTTTTCTCCATTGAACTTGAATAAAGTTTTTATTCTTATTATTGGCCGTTTTGTAAGTAAATAATCCTTTCTTTATTTCTGTGCATAATATTTCCCCCTTTCTATTTATCGCTTCGTTTGGCTGTCCTTTTCTGGTAAATGCCCGCCCCTTTGGCTGCGCAACAGCAAATGATCAGCGAGGACGGGTCAAATGACGGCGGGACCATTCACCAACAGGTTAGTTCAGTGATAGGATACGTTAAAATATGGATAAAAAGTGGTGAAACAAGGGATTTTAAGAATTCACCTTGTTTTACAAATGCTTAATGGACATTCTTTAAACAAGTAATTGGTGACCGATACAAATTCTTACAATTTGATTTCTTTTCTGCAGCAACACTATTCCGGCATTGGCACACAACAACGGTCTGCCGCTGCTTCTCCCGCCGCATCGGCTGTGCACCTCCTCAAAAATACGTTTTCTGCCCCACCTTTGGCCAATTTGCCACCGGTGCCGCCCCAATGCGGGCCCCCAACCGTTTCTTTGGGATTGCTCATCGAATTCGCCATCCATTGGAACTACAGACAGTTCGAAATTTTGTCCGAACTGAACAGCAAAAAGAAGGAGACGGACCGGAAGATAAGCGTAGTTGAGGTACAAAAAGCAGTGAAGGAGGACTAATTTAACCAGTAATATCCAATCAAGAATAAGTGTGTTCCAATCAGGAATGATCAAACCTGATTAATTATTATATCTTAGTTTGCACACAATACTCGTCTGGTTTTTGTACGTCTTCTTGCCATTGTTCGATGGCTGAAAAGTGCCAAAAAGTTTGAGCCGCTCGCCTCCATTCGGCATTTACTGGACGAACAGGCGGCCCGTTATGTGGAGACTGCTGATCGGTTGGTGGAAATTGCACGGAATGAACTGCCAAATGCAAGGTACAATTGTGGGAAGTTAAGGAGGCTGAACTCAAAAGAATTATTTAATCTGTCAAAGGTTACCCGCTTTCCAAGTGGCTCAAGCGGTCGATGTTCTAACATTGGGCTCCTACCCGCGTCTGCCACAAAACATCAAAGTAAGACTCACATGCAAATACTGCGAAAAGCCTCATAAATTGTGCAGGGTTCTTATCCCTTGCCCTTCTTTTCGTTATGACTTCGCCCGGGTGAGGGAGCGGC
This sequence comes from Heterodera carotae, assembly GCA_024500135.1. NCBI lineage: Eukaryota > Metazoa > Nematoda > Chromadorea > Rhabditida > Heteroderidae > Heterodera > Heterodera carotae. The sequence goes on from JAKKIK010000325.1 coordinate 3,407, forward strand.
GTAGGCCAATTAAATGCCAATATTGGAGTGAGCGTGAGCGACTATGCATTTGCGTTCCATTAGAAATCCGGCTTTTTAGCTAATTTTTCATTTCTTGGGCTTATCCTCTCGGGCGATTTCTTCCCTTTTTCTTATAAAAGGACCGTTTCATTCCTCCGTCTTCACTTCGCGCGGCGGAACGACGGCTGACCTTACGTCAACTAAATCAGCTGCTTGAGTTTCATTTGGCACAAAATGCGGCGCATTTGTCGCCGCGAATCCGACACGTCGCAGTGCGAAACGGAATGGTAATTTGGGAAAGCATAACCTAAATTTGCCAGCATTTCACACTGACAATTGGCTGTATTCGTCATAAAAAAAACATTTAGGCCCATTTGACAGTTCCGGGCGAATTTGAAATGGCGTTGACCCGGCTCGGCGATGAACCAACCACCCGTTGGACCCTGCTGAATATTCGAATTCTTGTGGAGAGTGCCGAAGTTGGTGAAGGGCAGCAAATGGTTCATCCGATGCAGGCAAATGAATGAATATAAACAATGAAAAGTCGTAAATTTTTATTTGCATTTATACTATAATATAAATGTTTAAGGTTAATTTTCTCCACCAAATGGTCCAGGAAAAACTCGATTCAGCAAACGAAGTGAGATTAAGCGATTAGAAGCAAGGATCGACGCTTATATTTGCCATACTCTCTGTTTATAAAAACCCTTTCCAAAAATGTCCGTTTCTGTGGCTTGGCTTCATTCTCGGCCATTTCATTGCGTTACTTCCCTTTTAGCCGTTAATGGCTGTTCTCGGCCATTTCATTGCGTTACTTCCCTTTTAGCCGTTAATGGCTGCTTACGTTTTGTTGCATTGGTTCTGTCGCTCTCTTCAATTGGACATTCTCTTTTGTCAGGTGCCGGATTTTGTCGTCCATTTTGGAACTTTTTTTTGTTTTTCTCCTTTTTAAAAGGCTCTTCAAATTGCCAAAATGAGCAGCAGCAGAGGACACGACAGTTCACACCAGTACATCCGAGTGGACGACTACAGCGAAAAAGAGTGCCGATTGGCCATCAGTTATTGGCTGCGGAGAGAGGGCGGCATCCATGGCAGGTCCACACCAAATAGAGGATTAATTTTGTGACTTGTATAGAGAGGATCTTTCTATATTTTTTCTCGATCCAAAACTTCCCCCATACTCGACTCTGTCTAAAAATTTGTTTCAGGATGTCTTCACAGTACCGATTGCTCATTTTCGGAGACAAAATTAATCCGCACGTTGGATTGAGGATTCGCCACCACCCAACCGGCACAGAATTGCCCTCCATTGACCATGAACAAAGGTGATTTCGGGTACGAAAAGTTCTATTTCTCATTATTATGCTTCAGCCCGTCCCTCTTGCGACTGCTCAATGAGACTGTGCTCTTCCGGTGCAGAGAGCGTCTTCTAGCAGTCAAACAACTGCTTGAAGCTGCTTTTAGGTAGGCGCTTATTCCATTTGTCTTCTATTCATCAGCTTTCTTGCAGAAGTCTCTGTCAACAAAATGACGCCACAAAGTGTCCTTCCCCCGCCACCTCGCCGTCGTCCACCAACGCCGAGGACGACGCGGCCCCGCAACAATATGTCCGCCAGTCCGGCCACTCTCTGCTCACGTTGAGTTGTCCCCTCGTGCCCGTGTGCGACTGCCATCCGGACGAATGCCTTACCATCGCAGTCAACACATTTAGCGGTGCCATTGTTGCTCGGGTGGAGGTGCTCGGTCAGTTGACTAAATTGACATTTTTTAGTTTGACTATTGTAACTCTTTTTCATAAAAGGCCAACGCGATGAGATCCGTAAATTGGAACATCAGTTGAACACTTGCCCAGCCGTTCTGTTGCCTTCCTCATTCGCCTCTTCTCTTTCGTCCAGCTCAGTCAGTGCAGTTGGCCTTTTGTTGGCACGACTTCGTGTTCTGGTTATTGTTGAGCGACTGAACAGAGCGTTGGTCGGTGTGCAGGTAAACAATGAAATACAAATTATATTATTATTTTAATCAATTTCTTTCAGGTAAATCCGTTGAATGAAGCGCAGGCACTTCCGCTAATCGCCAAGTTGGATTCTTTGCCGGCAGAGCGTCGAATTTTCCAATTTGTCCGCGATGACCAATTTTATTTGGTGGAGTTTTGTTTTTTATTTCTCCTTATTTCCTTTTTCTTCCTTTTAGGTTGTCACTTTTGTGCCCGACGATCAGATGGGCGTCCGTATCAACTTTCATCTTTTCTCTCTCACTGAAAATCGCTTAAACTTGCTTGATTTGGACGCGGAACAAGTCAAACCCATCCAAGCAAAATCGAATGTTTTACATTTTCTTTTCCAGATCATTAGAACTGCGCCAGTTCCTTCGTTGTGTGCGCAAAAATCAGAATCATTTCATACTTTTTACATGCGAAATCGGAAACGAAACCTGTGAATGGGCATTTTGTAAGGGAGCGATTGGCGCTCAAAAAAGAAAGAACGAAAGATGATCTCAGCGGACAAATGATTCACTGGTCGACAATGGCTTCCACTTTTATTTAATGCGTAATTGTAGCCGAGTTCGAACTTCAGTCAAATTCGGCAGAGAATTCGAGTTGGCTAGCCGATTGATTTGGCTAAAATTCGGATTGATTTGGCTAAAATTCGGATTTCGTTACAACACATATATATGTGTGGTGTACATGGACGGATGTTCCCAAATGCACCTGTTTTCTGATCACTTGAAATGGAAAAAGTCGAAAAAAAGCCCAGATAAAATTATTTTCGGCATCTCAGTTTTAAAAGCCATGTTTACCCAGAAATACGTGTATGGTTTTTTTATTTGTTATTGTTGCCTCCTTTAGACTACATAAAATAAACAAGGCATATTCAAAATCTATTTGAAATGTGCCCCTAATTTGTAAGGCTATTTTTTCTAATTTTGTTAATAATTTGTCCTCTCATTTCCGGATTTGTATGCTCTAAAAAAGAACCCGAAGTTGCCTGTAAAACTCAAATGGTTAATAATTATTATGTAAATGAATACATTTGCAATTTAGCTCCTTACTGCAAATGAAGTAAATATTTCAAAAGAAACTAAAGTCGCCCTAAATCAATTATTTGGTGGAAATGCTCTGCCTTTTAAAATTTTCTATCAAACCAAAAGTTTTTTTCACATATGCTTATTTTCTTATGCGTGACTGTGTGTATATGAACAAATGCTAACGTTTATTAAATGCCTGTTTTTTATTTAGTTGTGATTTTTTTCGAGCTGTGTGTTGGGACGCTACTTCTTTATGGACTCTGACAAAGCTTTGCAATCATTCAAAGAATTCACAGGTCCAGAGTTTTGTTGCTTTTTGGCATTATTTTTAGTCCATTTTTTAGGCCTCGCCGACGACGAGAAGGCGCATCGATTGTTGTCAAAGTGCGCTTGGAATGTGGAGAGGGCCGTTGACACTTTTTTCTCCGGACGAAATTGGGAGGCGGAAGAGGAGGAGGAAGTTATGTGGGACGAGCAGCCAATGCCGGGCACATCTTCGGGCAGACCACGCATTTCTCACTTTGCCAACAGTCCGTGGACGGCGCTATCCAATGGCACCCGGACGACGGACCAAACTGTATGATGGGATAAGTGCCACAAATATATACAGCATAACATCATGACACTCTTTCGGTGTATTGAGCCTGAGTCCCTTTCTTCTGGAAATTGCATGTTCAGATGGCGCGCCGAATTTGCGGTTGAATTAATTTTAGATTTTTTTTGTAAGTCATACAATTTCTACGAACTTGATATTAGGTGTACGAATGCAGAAGCTAGGGAATCGAAAAAGTTACTTTAAACCAGGTTCTAATGCATTCTTTGATATAATTATAAGAAGTTTCATCATTCAGCTTCTGCTTATTAATGTCTTTTAAACATAATGAGCATATTCGTAGAAATTTGATGACTAACAAAAAAACAGCTTAGAATATCGTTTGTTCGCAAATTACGCGCCACTGTTTGGTGTACCAAATTACCTAACTAAACAGTCGGATCGGTCAATGAGGGCTGGCCCGTCCCCCCGAAATGGGCATTTCTTCCTTTTGCTGGAGAAAGAATAAATTTTCCATTTCGGAGGGGGGTGGGGCGAACCCCCCTTGCCCCCTCCTCCTAGTTACGGGCCTGAATGAGGGGGAGGTATCACAGCAAGGACGTAATTTCCCAGTTACATATTAAGTTAATTTTAAATTTTCTAGGAGGGGCCCCTTAATCCCTCAGGTGTTTGTCAATTGGTATTGTACAATATATGTGTGTTACAGGGAATCCAAATTTAACTAAATGAACGATAGATTTCATTTCATAGGGTTTTCGTATGTTAAGAAGCGCCGAACAGCAGCAGCCGAATTGGATGACTCAGTGCAAATGCTCGACGACAGTGATGTGTAAGTGATGGGATGGACAACAAAAGAACGCCAATCGAAACTTGCAAATAAATGGCAAATATTTTGACTGTAGACAAATGGTCGAAGAAAGTGACAAAACAAAGGTCGGTGGAAGAGCAGCACGGAATGGCGCCATTACTTCTGCAGATTTTTCGGAAGGCGTCCGAGCGCCAATTGCGCCGGTCCAAGGCGTTCTTATCGATCAGTCATTCCGCGAGACTTACCGTAATTTTTAATGATTTACCCCAAGGGGTTTTGAATAGGCCGATCCTTTCTTTTTTCGGATTTGCTAAGGAATTTTCTGGCAATGAGTGTCTTAGACAATTTTACGCTGCTTTTCGGCGCAGGTTCCCCAGGCGCAACACAAATTGTTTGACCCGCTCATTCATGAGTCACTACCCGTTTAAAATATCATTTATTTATGGAATTGTTTCAGAAAACCGCGATCGCCTTTGGAACCCCGTGTTCGAGCAGTATCGGAACGGTCATCAGCAGCCATCGTCGTCATCTTCATCAGCAGCAACTGTTACATGGGTCTCGCACAAAACAAATGCAAAAAACACCGACGGCGGAACAAATTCCATTGTATGGACATTTTGCACTTGCTTCTACTGATGTCATTATGATAAATGATTAGAAAAAAAGACAAATAACCAATCTAGACCAAATTTTGGATTAATTTTTTCTAGGCCATGGTCGACTCTCGTCCATCTTTGTCAGTCCGTGCACCGCCCTCCTCAGCGGCGGTGCCCCTCAGCGAAACCGTTGGAAACGGTCGTTCCGCTGCCCATTCGCAACATCGCAAAGTTTTGCAAACTCTCTTCCGTCCTCCTGTTGAGCTGATGTTCCAGGGAGATTGGGACCAGGCGAGAGAGACACGCAATTTGTTAAGGGCGTAGCCCAAACTTTTGATTCAAAGGATAGGGGGCTGGACGGTGCCAATATTTTCTGCCGGTTTATTGTTTTTAGAAATAAGTGTTGTCCGAAATTTTCATTTTGCTTCGTTACACTTTTAAAGGCCCTCCAAGCGGCGCGTCAGAAGGGCGTTTGGCTTCTTGTCAACGTGCAGGAAGCGTCTGAATTTGCATGTGCGGTGCTGAACCGGGATATTTGGAGCTCAGAGACGGTGCGAGAAGTGATCCGCTCCAACTTCCTTTTTTGGCAGGTGAACCCAATCAACCAAATTAAATTTGTTAACTGTTTTGTTAAGGTGTACAACGATTCGACTGATGGGGCCCGAATCCGAGGCTACTACGGGTAAAATATTTGGGTTACTTTATTCAATGGAATTTGTGTTATTTGGGATTGTGTTGAACACATATTGTGCGGACTCAGTGAGAAGCTTTTTCGATGCGTGCATTCTCACTCCCCCACTCTCTCTCTCTCTCATTACCTCATACCTCACTCTCATTCCCTTACTCAGTCCCTCTCATTCCCCTACTCTCTCCCTCATTACCTCACTCATTCCCTTACTCACTCCCTCACTCTTTCTCTCCACCTTACTCTGCTTTTCAGGCTCTCTTCTTTCCCCGCCATTTTTATTGTCGACCCGCGCACCGGTGAGGAAGTGAGTGCTCATCTGAAGGCACCTTCTGACTCCGTCTCATTTCTCGATTCGCGTAAGACATTCTTTGCTCTTTTATTATCCAACAAATAAATGTTCTAGTAACTTCTTTCCTTGAACAAAACCCAACATTCGAAGCGCGCGATCGTTTCGTTAGAGAACAAACTTCGGTATTAAATTCTCCTTCTCTCTGCCAAATTATTGTCCTCAATAAAGTCGAATCGTCTCGAATGTCCCCGCGCGAGTTCGTCCGCGTTAAGTCGAAACATAACGACGCCCACTAAAAAGCGCAAAAAGCCGGCGGACGACGACGGAGGTTTCGGCAGCTTGGAGAATGGACGGTCAACGGAGACGACAGCACTGCGGGAGGCGGCGGAGGAGGAAGAGATGAACAGACAGGCGAAGAAGATCAAGCGGCTGGTGACCATCACCGGTGGGTGGGCAATCCACCTCAAACAAATGGCCAATGCATTGCCATTGGTTGTTGTTGTTGCCGCCATATTCTCTATTTTCAGATGGTGGCGACATTTCCCATTGGCATCCCTTCTCTTCCTCGGCTACAGCAGCTGCACCACGTCCGCTGCCGTCAAAAGAAGGTCAGTACCAACCAAGATATAACTTCTCTCGGGTAGAAAATCAATATCCCGACAATGCAAGGTTTATTTGGTTGCAGAACTGGACCCAAATGAGTGGCGTCATTGGGTTCTCAGCGGCGCCGGTCAATCGAAAAACAAATTGTCATCGATTGATGGAAAAGCCCGTATAGCGCAAATGCTTCTTCGTCTGCCCGACGGCCGAAGTGAACGAGTTCGTATGTGGATGGCAGCGCCACTGAGCGTAAGTGGTCGGCATGAGAACATTATGACCAATCAACAATTATACGCCTATTGGCATTCACAATCCAATCCCCCCCCATCCCCTCAATGACGAATATTCCTTATCCAAGCTCGTAACCAGAAAACAAAATTCGGGGGGAGGTTGGTCGAAGGCGAGACCGACTCTTTTCGCTGGAGAAAAAAGAAATTTCCATTTCGGGGGGGGGGATGGTCTGGTTACGGGCTTACCTTAATCAGCTAACTTTGTAACACTCTCCTCCCCCCCCCCCCCCCCCATTGGGACATTCCCTTTTTCCAATTTTTGCATTTAGGCGCTTTTCTCCCTGATCTCCTCAATGGGAGTTGACCCTGCCAAGCATCAGCTCGTGTTGGACTACCCGCGTCGCGAATTTTCACTCAGCCCGCAAAATCGCCGTCTTTCGTTGGAATCGGTTGGATTTGGTGAACAAGAAGTTGTGCACATTGACCGAATCGAGTCTTGAGTATGTTAGCTTTGCGCATTTAGCGTTATAACAAAAGGCTAACAGATTTAGAGCATACGATATTTGAGTGATCGAGACTCGACTTTTCTGAACAATTAAATTTCTGCATGCCCTATTATATAATCTGTAAAACATTCTAATCCTGTATAACCATTCGTTCATGTATTCCGTTGACTAAAGATATTGAAACCAATTATTTAAAGTGAATAAATAGCTAAGAACATAGCGTATACTAACAATAACTAATTGTAAGTTAGGAGCAGTCACAGATTCTATATTTTTAAATCCATGTCTAGGTATAGAGCTCCAGTCGTAGGTTCATACACATATTTTTGTTTCTCAAAATTGTTATTCGTAGTCGATCTCCGGATGTCCGCGGTAGGATCTGAGAAATAGATCCGAGACAATCCGCGGATTGCTCGTACCCGAAACAACCCCTGGTTAGAATGTTTTATTTTGGTGTAACATTTATAATACTTGTTTCAAAAAAGCCTGATTAACCGCGAATTGAAACAAAATCATGCTTTGTGAAAATGCAATATATAATTAACTTGAAATGTGATAATCATCGTCTTTGTTTTTCGGTCTGACAATGAGATCAGTCACAGCATCTGTTGTGGATGCGCTTCTTCGTCACAGTGTCAGTCAGTGCATTTCCTCTTTCTTCGCCCCTTCCCTCTTCCAATCCTTGGCCATCTCCTGCTGCTGCTGATCACTCATCGCGATAGGCCGAAGACGATCATCGACCAACTGCGGGCCCGCATTTTCCTTTTTGGCCGTTCGAAAAGCGGCCATCCGCGTGTTCTCATTCAGTTCCAACGGAAACTCCTCGCGGATTTCATCCAGCACAACTCTAAAAATGTGGATGTTTTAAAAGACCTAAGGGGGCGAGAAATTATGCAAATTCTAATCAGAAAGTGCCACGACTCATCGTTTGCCTACAGTGCTTCGTCCACTTGGTGTTTAGGCGGTGCGAGGGTTTCAAGCAGTCTCTGACGGTCTTCGTCGCTCAGTTTCATGCCCTTTTTGTTCGGATGCATAGCGCGGTCACGCAGCAATTGGCATTCGAATTGCAGCCTCGGGTCGTGCACCTTCCGCTTCTTCAGCTGTTCTACATGGCTGTACCAAATATGAGTGCCAATATGACCAACAACGGGAACGGAGGGTTTGGCACTTTTACCTTCCCTCATCATAAAGCATCAAAGCGTCGATGTAACTGTCCATCAGGTCCAATTGGTACTCTAAAAAGCCGATTCTAATCAGATTACGGTATGAATGTCGACTTGTCAACGGCGTTCTGATCGATGGAAAATCGAAATACCGAAAATCGTCACGAAAAGGCATCAGATAATGGATGAGAACCTTCAAAATGGAAAAGAAGGATTGAACAAATTAATAAAGCCGACCGGATATTTTGTCTGTTTGCTTATCTTCGGAATAAGACAAGCCATTTTCGGGTTCGAATTTCTAGGTTCGAAATGGAAAATATAAATTCTTGTCTGTTTTTGCTCATGTACATGTTATATGCGTAACGGCACAGTGCCACCACGCCCAAATCGATCATTGCTTGACAAAGTGCCGAAATTTGTGTGAGAGCTGTCTAAAGCAGTGAATATTCAGAGGTGAATTTAATGTATTTGTTTGTGTTTTAATCCGTCGGTTTGGCATCTATGCTGTGTGTCTAGTTCGGGAATAAGCCCGGATTCTCGGCTTGGTATCCGAACCATCCCGGTTCAGGTCGTAAGTCTTCTCATGGTCCTTTTTTACCATGTCCCCCTGTGCTGGCAAAATGTAGCGGCAGCTGCTCATGACAAATTGGGGAAGAATCTGTGACCCAAAATTCTTATTTTCGCAGTTTCTTAAATTCAAAAGACAGACATTTTCCTTGCGCACAAATTGCAGCAGTTGCAACTGTTTGCCTTCCCTTTCGTACTCCACCATTTTGGCCACTTCTTCACCGAATGGCACAATTGTGGTGCCGTAGCGGTAGGCCCGCGTGATTTGATCTTTGTCAATGAAACGGCCCGACGGGAGACCGCCGGGCGCCAATTGACCCACTGAGGCGAATGCGGTGTCCGACGCCTGGTCGATTTGGTCGTATTTGATGGCTTTGGCGGCACTGTCCTCCGAAACGGTCTCATAACGGCGCACTTTTTGCAACTGACGAACAAATTGCTCATTATTACTTGCACAAACAGAACTCACACTCTATAAATTGCGTATTTACAAGTGGCTTATTGAGCTATTAAACTACAAATAAAAAAATTGTCATTGGCTTTAAAACGCTGAATTCCGTATTAGCTTATGGATTGTCAATTTACTTAAAATTTTAACGGTTCCCTATCCCTCCGACTTCTCGCGGTTCCTTATATCTCCGACCCCCACCCCGCCGTCAAAATTTGTGCTGCTGTCTTTACCTCCTGCGTCGTCTCCTGTTCGCTACCACCGGCACCAGTTTGTGCCAGTCGCTCTCCGGCAATGTCCTTGCCCCAGGCTACTGGGTTGAACTTCAGCGGAAGTGCCGGCTTGTCCTCAGTCTTCACATACATTTGCACTTTGACTGCAAAGTCTTTGCCCAACTCCAAAGCGAAGGGCGTCCCCCGCGGCTGCACTGACTTTGGGATGAACAGCTTCAGGTGGGAAAGCCCTTCGCTGAAGCAATTTTTGAGATGGAAAAGGACGGGCACAAATCGGTAAAAATTTGGAGAAAATCGCACCGAAAGTCATATGAAGTTCCGTTGATTTTGGCCAATAGTTTTTTGGCAAAGGAATGGCCGAGTCGTTGCGACTTTGGAAGTTGAGAATCGTCAGATGACAAATCGGGGCCCCTATCGTGAAAATGGCAATGAATAAATTCCAATGGAAAATTCGCAACGGTTTGCTCACACAATTAGCAAATCGCAGCCCAAAGCTTTAAAGCCGGCCGCAATGTGCCCAATTTGGTCCATCACCGTCCGTTCGTCATCCAATCCGCTCAAATTGCTCACCAAAGTGACAGTGGCCCCGCTCACCGTTTCTTCCGACGCTGTTGCATCGTCAAAATGCACTTTCAGCGAATCTAACGCGGCGTAAAGAGCGTCGACGTCTATGTGTAGATAAAAAGCATTCGAAAATTCGAACAAAGATTCAAAAACACTGACAGTCGCCGGGACACTTTGGGTTCGTTTGGATTTCGTTCTGCAGAACGTGTAGCCATTCAACCCGCGCGGTGTCGAATTGTTCATTGTGAACGTACACATTCGGATGGTCGTCCCCAGAAGTGCTTTCATGGCCAAAGAACATCAAAGAAAAGTGATCATTCGATTCGGTAAAAATCTGAATCAGCAAAAATTTTTGAATGATAGCACTTCCACAAAAACCGACACCCATTAAATGAGAGCGACCAACAAACTCATAGGTTGTTTCGAAACGGGGAACCCTCTAGCAAAAAAGCATTTCCTTCATCTCCATTAACGCACTTTGCGCGAGAGGACCCAATCGACTATTTGGACCGATCGGCTAAGATCGGTGGTGTCATGCTCGTCAGGTGCCTCCGAATTTTCCGCAGACGACCGGCCCACGTCGACAAGCAAAACAAGTGCTTCGTGTGACTTCTTTTGGCGCGGTTTCGCCTTTGGCGCCCGTCTCGTTCGTTTTGCATCCGACGTCGTTGCCTCGCTCCCTCCGTCGGACATTGGCCCCTCCGCATTCCCATCGTCGTCGCCGATTGGCATGGACACTTTGACGCGCTTTGTCGGAGACATTCGTTGATCAGACAACAAACGATCACTTATTTATTAGTCAGGACTTACAAACCAATGAAATGCAATAAAACAACGATTTCTGTCGGCATAAGAACGAATTGAAAAATAAAAATCAATTTTTCAGCAGCAGAATATTTCGTAAAAGGTAGAGGAGAAAATGATCTGGTTCATAAACGAGGAAAAAAATAACACTCAAAGTAAACAAACAAAAAGGATTGGCTTTAAAATTATAAACGAAAAAAAGCCAATTTCGTCGTCAAATGGTGTGGGGAGTGGGCAAGACCTGCCGGCGCACACTCAACTGATTTAGCGTACCACGAGAGAACAAGTGCCTCAGACGACGGCGATGCGGAATGCCGGCTTCGGGCCGTATTTGTGTGAAGTATTGCTTGGACACATCGACCATGTCAATCGGGTCCATGGCGAGTTGTTCAGGCGTGTACAGACTCAAGTCGATACTGTAACATCAAAAAGTTATTTTGTATCATTCCAGCTACTCACTTTTCTCCGCAAACTTCACTCAGTTGGTGGTTGGTCTGCTGAGCTTGTTCAAAACGTGACGCATATGCTTCCTCAAATTTGAATGGGAACGCACGCGGATGGTCCGACACTTGCCACAGGCGAAGCAACCCATCTTGGGCGGCCAAATCTAACGCAACCCAAGGATATTCACCGCCAGCTTAAGCATGGAATGATTAGTCAGGGAATGTTTGAAAAAGAGAGAAAGCGCAATGGATGCATAGAAAATGAGAAGCCGGGAAAATTATATCGCATCCCTCTCCAAGAAAATTTCTCTGACCGGAGCAAAAAGAGAAAAGAAATGTCGCGCTCAGTCGGCCAACCCCCCCCCCCTTACTAAATGCGCCTCTGGTCAAGATAATACAGCCAAACAGATGAAGGCTTTCGCAAATTTGGGGGAGTTGCGTCTCTTAAAGCAAAACTTTCATTGAAGCAGCTTACATTGGCCGACAATGCGCTTTTTTTCCGCATATATTGCAACTTCGTAAAAGGGCATTGATGTAAGAACGGCACCCGATTCGACGGTACGCGCTTCGATGTCAGTGACCTGGAGAATGGCATGCCATTACAATTGTCTTTTAATTGTCTCCAAATTACGCACTCCGTGCCATTTGCATAAATATTCCCTCAGCACGTGAAAGGGATTTCGAAACGGCAGAACGTCCTCCAACGGCACCTCGTACAGTCGAGGGAGCACAAATCGCCGGACGAATTCGCGCGCTTTGGTCACATCCATCGCACCGACCAAAGCCAATAGTGCTTCTTGGAGTGTCTGCTGGGCGGGTGGAAACTCCGCGGTGCGGACAACGTGCTGTAAGCCCAGCTGAGTGGCCACCTCGGCCAACGCTGCAGTAGATGCAATTCGAGTGGCCACCCCGACAATGAATTCCTGAAAGAAAGCATATGACGCCACGGATTTGCAGTGAGACAGACACCATGGAGCATAGACTTAACCAGGGAGAGTACTGAGATGCGAGAATTGTTAATAATATGTAATTAAACAAATCCTTAAATATTTAGAGATACCCAGTACCCCCCCCCCAGACACCAAATCCTGGACACGTCCCTGCCACGGGCCAAGCAAAATATGCGGCATTTTTTTACTGACTTCAGGCGCAAAAGACCAATGGGCGCGCAAATAGGAGAGAACAATGTGACGGAAGAGGAGCAAACCTTTCCAATAATTAATGAATTTCATTAAGATTGACAAATTCATCGTTAGAAATATTTCGATCGGTCCAATGATCAAACCCTAAATGATCGATATATCCCGGCGGTAGAAAGTGGCACCTTTGTCCGCCAATTCGACGTTGGACTGATCTTTGATAAGCGCTGAACACCCTTCGCCATGTTCAGCCGTCAAAGGGCCACCGTCGCCCATCGTTTCGTCATTATCCAAATCTTTACGCGTAAAATAACTTTTGTCCGTCAGCGCTCGGACAATAACAGCGTTATCCATGTCAGGCATGTGAAGACGATGGGACAGTGCGGAGATTTCGGATGGGTAATTCCTTTGTTAAAGCAAATTTTTTAGGACTGACCTAAATTGGCAGTCTCCTTAAAATCAGCGAGTCTAACATTTTTGTCAACCTCCCCGAATGACAAGGACGTAAACAAAGGGTTTTTCGGGGTACTTTTTTCATGGAACCCTCGGGCGTAATATAGCGGAAGGCGGGATAAAGTCCGTTGGCAAAATTTCGCGCTTTTAATGAAAATTGTTAATAAAATGGTTCTAAAATTTCTTTTAGTATGCTACTTCCCTTTAGCTCGTTTTACCAATTGTCCTCGGATGCCCTGCTCCTCAACGGCTCGGGTCCGACCATTTGGCGTCTGTGGAAAAGATCTTTAAGGTAGGCGCGACTCCAACACTCGGCGGTTACATGCCTAACTGAGAAAACAGCCATTGATTTTTAAAATAAGAAGATTAGTAATCACTCGAATTGTTTAGAACGGTCGGAGATGCATTGTGAAAAGTGCCGCCAGCACAACCCAAACAGCTGAAAATTGTCGGGCGCGGCAAACACTTTGAGAACATTACACTTAACAAAATTTTTTGTAATTTAGCCGAAACTAAAAGTATTGGACCAGCAAAGAAATAACAGTCAAATGGAAAACCTCAAAAGAACACCGATTTTTATTAACTGGAAGTGTAAATATGTATGAAAAAATAAAATCAGAATTTCATCTCACTAAATACAATGGCAATTTGTCTTTTATGAGTCCTTCCGTTGAAACAATGCAACAAAAAATCCGTTGGTCAAATCCCGTTTAGGCGATGCTCTCAAACATTTGCTGAGCTCAGTGTTCCCATTTTGGCCCAATTGTCCCCGATGGCGCCATAGTGGTAGGGCATCGATCAGACAGAAGTTTTCAGTGATCAGAGGAGTTGACATAATCTCAGAAATGACACCCTCATTTTCGGTCCAATGCACAGAACAAGTGGAATAGACAAGGCGCTGCAGGGACGGGAGACGGAAGGCATGTCGAAGCAGCATAACCTGTCAAAATGGGAGACGATGCCGGAGTGAAAATACAGACCCCATATGTACATCAAGCCCGTAACCAGGGGTGAGGGAGCGGGAATGGGGGGAATCCTCCCCCACCGAAATGAAAAAATTGAGAAAAAATTTGCTTTTTCCCCCTCCCGAAATTTTTTCCTCGTTACGGGGTTGATGCACACCCTGCAACGCAATTTTTTTTTGATATGGATAGAATATCTCGAGCGCCCCAACTTCGGTAAACGCCCTTACCTGGAGGTTTGCCAGAGCGTTTATCCGTTGCTCATCGGGTTTCTCAAACTCGTCAAAATGTTCGCCCCGTCGCGCCATTCCGGAGCCCGAACACGGCGGATCAACGACAACAAATTTTACCTGAAAATAGATTTTACAAGCATAATCCACGTGTTTGATCTTATTTTTTTAGTATTAATTTTAAATTAAATACACCTTTTTGTATCGTTCGCTAAGCAAATCGACTCTTAAGAAATCCACACATTCCGACGTGACAATTTCAGTGCCGCTTCTTCCAACCATTTGACGCATTAGCTCCACTCTTTTCCGGCAGCGATCAAAAGCCCAAATTTTCCTAATAATTAATAAACATCAGAAAATGGCAAAATTCACGGCATTACCCTCGATTTTGCATTAGTGCCGCCAAATGAGTTGTTTTCATACCAGGCGCTGCGCAAACGTCCATTGCCGAGGCACCGGGCTCAGGCCGAAGGACAAAGGCGGAGAGACAACTCGCCTGAAAGAAAAAAAACGAAGGCCATGGTAGTAAAATCAGGGACATAGCCCGACAATGTATTTCAGGGAGGAGGGGTAAAAAAAGTCGATCTTCAGAGGTGCTGTTTCCACTTCCGGGAGAGGACTTTTTTTTATTACCTAACCTGTCAAATTTCGGGGAGGGGGGGCGTTTCGGGAGAGCTCCCGGTACTTTTGCATTGCAAAAAAAATTTTCCACACTTGATTTTCACCGATTTCGAATAAACAACATTTTGGCGATCATGATTGTCTTTCGTCATTTTTGGTCCCAAGTTGTTGGACTGTACCCATGCGAAAATTAATTACCGAGCTCCCCCCTTGGCTACAACTTGGTAAAGAAATACTATAGCCGATCACACAGCCCCATTATGAATTTTGGAAAGAAAGCTAAATTTAACAATACTCAGAAACAGAGAGATGCGATGTATTACTTTGTCCTGAAGGACCATGGCACCCTCCAAGACCAAGCTGTAATCATGCAAATCCACTGCTCGTGGAAATATCAACAGTTCGTCAATGTGCGGGTCCACGTAGACTTTGCGTGGTTCCAAATTCGACACCAATTTTCGGTACTTGCTTGGCGTAATGCCTTTTTTCAAACGTCGAACGCACCACCCATCCCGCCCAAGCTGTTCAACAGCCTGTAAAAATGACATTCGGATCGTATTCACGCGCACATAACGAGGCAGAAACGATGCAGGAGACACTGACGGAACGAAACTTTCCGAGGACACGCCTTCCTTCAGGAGCAACTCACTCTAAAACCGACTCGAGTTTACGAAGAGCAGATCAAAAAATGGATTCCTTATTTTGGCACCTCTTCTTCGAGAATGGTCTTCAACCTTCGAAGAAACGTCCGTCGCTGCTCTTTCCCATCGGATGGTAACTTCTTTTTCCACTTGCCGTGCAAAAGTTCAAATATCAACACCAATCCAAGTGACGAGTCGCCGTTGTATTTCTCTTGTGCCATAAACAACTTCACAGCCGAACGACATGCTAACCTTTGAAGCCATGTCCGGTGCTTTGCAACCTCACAGCAAAGTTTGAGGAGTATCTTCTTTTCCTATAAAGGGCAAACGAAAAATAAAATGCAAAAAAAAACTAAAATTAAAGGAGGCAACCAAAGTAGGTGTATCGAAGGCAACAAAAGAGATTTAAAAACACATTAGATTTTTAAACAAAAATGAACAATAACATTCAGGATGCAAGTGGTTTGTGAGGGGAATAGTTTCAACGTTTGAACATTCCTGTGCTCAGAAATCTATTTTTCTTTCATAAATTAGCAAGTACATATCTTTAGCCCATGTGAAAACCCATAGACCTCCAGACAAACCCGAAACTTTGGCTCTAATTTTTCAAAAAAAGAGTACAAAATGAAATGGGACCAAGCGAGCAATTGCTATTGCTTCAGCAATTTTCACCACTTCTTTTTATGTATTTGCATTGTATCCATCGTCTGTACATTTTCACGCGTTTCGCTCTGTTCACCACCAGTCTTTTGTCCATGAAATTTTGGATCTTCTCAAGACCAGCCTCGCGAAAAAGCGCATCTATTTCGTCCGTGGTGGAGAAATAGACAAGCGTGTCATCGCCACGACGATACAAATTTTGCCGTATGAGTCGATTGGACTTGAATCGGAGTTGTGTCAAGTCATGGCGACCATAGTCCTTCAGCAACAACATCCCGCCGGGTCGAAGCAGTTCGACCATATTCTTGACCGCGACACGCAGTCGGTCGGGCAGGACGGCGGAGAGGACGAAAATACAAAGGACAAAGTCCAAAGACCCGTCAGCTACCTGAATCCAACCGCTAACTATTATGTTTAATTTGTCAAATCACCTCTTTTTGTTGCACGCTCTCAGTGATGTCCCAAACAAATGGTCGGCAGCGCGAAGATTCGATTCGTTTGTCATTTCGCAGCGTTTCGACTGCTTTTGTAGAAAAGTCGCAGCTGTACATAAAGAGGTGTTCAGTGCTTTCGAGCAGTGGGATTGTCGTGTTCCCGACCCCACAACCAACGTCAAGCACTGTCACTTTAGAACCATCCTAAAAAGATGACGGATAAGGAGGTCGTTGGAACGGAATGCAACCTTTGGCCGAATGAACAATTCCGTGAACTCTCGTGCCAACCACTTCCGATCCATAAAAAATTTGTTGCTGTGCGTCTCAAAAAAGGACTCCCATCGCTCTCTTGGGTTCTCGAGCAAAGTCAGTGAGACATTCTCGGGAACGGCATCGACCATTTGGGCTTGAATTGTCTGTTGGATTTCGTCTTCCTTTTCTTCCGGCCAATCCACGTCGTCCCAGGCATTGTAGTCGAATACGGCACTTTCGTCCCTCAGATAGCGTTGGCCGAATGGGTCATCCTTCTCAGTCCGCTGCTTCTTTTCGACAAAATCCATCTCTCTTTTGTCATTGTTGTTGCTGCTCATTGTTGTCAGAGAGAATAAAAAAGTTGACAAACATAGAACACAGACAAATGCACTCAACTAACAACAAAGTGATGTAAAATAAGACCCATATTTCTTGAAAATTTTCAAATTATTAAGTTGTTCAAATCATGTTTCTAGGGGTTTAAGGGGTCGCTGAAGACGATTCCAGCATCCATTTCGCCCAATTCCGAACCCCGTACTCAAATTTGAACAAAAAATGAACTTTAAAATGTTTCAAAAATCGGTTTTGTTGCCTAAAACTTAAAATATTTGAATATCGTAAATTTAAAACCCCTAGAAACATGTTTTGAACGACTTTTAATAGTTGATTTTTTCAAAAAATGTAGGGCACCAGCTTCAGTTACCAGACAAACAAAAAAAAACGACTTGAAAAGAACATTGAGTGAAATTGCAGTCAACAATAGCGAATAAAAAATAAACATAAATCACTTAATTTAAAGTTTTGTTGTTGCCTCCTTTCATGAGAAAATGTTTAAACCTTATGTTTGCTTTCGTAAACAAATCTGCGAACAGATCCCTCTTTTTTCGAAGCTCTGTTAAGAATTTTGGCAGCTTCTGAGTGGTAATAGTTCATTTAGAAATACTGCAGGGGAATTACTGACAAAGAAGATATTAAATCATTAATTTAGAAACATAAACAGCAATTTTTAAAATTTCGATATTTTATAATTTAAATGGGTATTTTTCCATATTGTGCTTCAATTGCTATAAATAGAAGCTATGAGTAAGCAACAGCAGAGAAATTGTAAGACGCTCGACAAATTTGGTTTATAAATTGCAATTTAAAACAAAAGCACAATTGATGTTTTATATTTTCACTTAACTAAAATCTTTCATCTCTTTTCCTCCTCATCCATTTTGGTTCTTCTCTTCCAATTAACCTTCAATGCCCGATGTTCTGTATTCCGAGTTTTCCTCCATATTTTGCTTCAACTGCCCTTTCGAGAATGAGTACAGTCGGTACATGCTTCTGAAATAGTTTTGCCATTTTCAAATATACTAAAATGGTTCGACAAAACGCACTCGTCCATTGTGTCCAAGCCACCGGTTCCCTTCGTTTGCACATAATTCGAAAAATCACTGCTAAGGAACGTTTTGATATCGAAACGAACGTCCGGCGTAGGGACGGAGAATTCACTGAAAAATGATTTATTATTTGCGTCGCGGCTCGCTGTGAATATACTTTAGAAGTTTGTTGAGAGTTCTTAATCTCTTAGATTCTGCTTAATTATAGCTTTAAACACATGAGGATTTCGATTGATACCAAGTTTGTAGAAATTCTGGCGAGAAAGAAATCATGGCACATAACTTCAGCCGGGGGCGTTTTGGGGTGCACCCCCCACCCAAAAATTTTTCTGGATAGGGGCTTGTCTGGCCCATTTATAGATAGTGTTACTCATTTCGGTTAACCTCTTATGCTAAATTTTAAAGCTATTTAAGATTAGGTCAACCGGTTTCTAATAAAAATAGGTAGGGGTAATACACTATATATAAACTTTTGGACCGTGAGCTCCAAGTTGAAATGTTTGGTCCCATCCACTGACACCACAAACCCACCAAAGGCACTTACTGCATGAACCAAATGCACAAGACGATAGAGCCATATATTTTCAATCGAGACATGGCATGTGTGGTTCTTTCCCTGTACAACATCGATTTGTCCCAAAAGGCCGTTGTCCGTGTATATAAATGTTTTAGTACTGGTCGAGGGACGGTGAAACGCATTTCCTTGAAAAAATGAAGTGATGAAATGAACCTGACAAAAGGACCCTAAAATCAAGAACAGTTGTGTTCAAACTAGTCATCAATGACCGAAATCTTAACATTTTCTTATGCCATACTATTAACGAACGGTAAATAATTGGATTAAGAAAGTAATATCCAAATTAGCCAAGCACACTTTGGACAAATAAAGTCTTTGAATAGCTTAACAAAAAAGGAAATGCACATATAGACGAATAAATCAAAAGATCGCGTTAAATTTTTGTCGAGCATCGCTCACGCGGCGCCGTCAGTCATTCCCTCCTCCGATGCTTTGCTGGCTGTCCAACGCGGCGACCAATTCGCCGGCGGTCGGTGCCTTTCCATTGGGCGTGTCCAGTGCCATTGCCAGCAGCACATCGGACGGATATTCTCCACCGTGAGATTGGACCTAAAACACACAGCCAAATCCTTTCCGATGCATTCACCGGAATAACCGCTTCTCAAAATCCCCTGTGTGTTATTGAGCTGTTTTCAAGTCCGCTCTAATCCTCTCAAATATCAGATTGTGGGAAATAAAATATGCGGCGTTACCAACCTTTGCCCATTTGAGACCACTCTGACCCGAAGTGGGGTCTTCGGCAAAAAGGCGTTCATAAATCAGAGAAGCGCCCGCCCGAGCGACCAAATAGGAATAGTATTCTGAACAATGGAGAAAATGATGGTAAACGAACGAAAATTGGAAGGGGAGGAAGTGCACAAAACTCACTGGCACCATAAGTGAACAGATGCGCGATTCTAAACAAAGCCAAAAAATAAATGTGGAAAATCCGAAATATTTATTTATTTTAGGCGTTTTTTTAGCATTTTATACCCCATCCAGGCCCGTAAACAGGGGGGGGGGGGGGAATGGGTTCCCCCCCTCCCCGACTTTTTTTCTGGTTACGGGCTTCCATCGATTATATTTATTTTTGCCTGTGATGGAATGCGCCGTTTTCGTATTTCAGCCCAGGTAAGGCCTTCCGTTGGAGAACACCAAACAGTTCGGTTGTGCTCGTTCGTCCCTCCGCAATGTCTGCCGCGCGCTCTCCGTGCAATTCCAAGTCAAAAAGAGAATAAAGAGCCTAAATTTACAAAAAAATAATATAAATATATAATTATTTTATTTTACTTGTCTCGTTATGTGCAGAGCGCTGAACACTTTTCGTGATTTGACAATACCTTCCAAAATCTCCGTTTTTTCATCGGCTGGCGCTCGGCCGGAATTGTCACGCCAAAGTTTTTGGAGTACCTACAAATTGCTAAAAGTTTCTTGACAAAGTTCATTACAATTCCTAAAAAATCCTGTCGAACCCTTATAAAAATTGGTACGAGAAAAAAACCGCCCGAAAAATTATAGAAAAAAGCTCACATAAAAATTGATTTTTTAGCGCCCCCTGAAATCATGAACATCTCACCTCCTCCAACCCAAAGTATATTACACTCATTTAATTATATGGCAAATGTTTCACTCTTGTGTCACTGAAGAAACACTCCATCAAATGGGAGGGAACTTCCGCAAAATCTGTTGGACACCGAGTCCCTGGAAAATTTCAAAGCATTAATTTCAAAGGCAAACAATAAAAAAAGAGTTTTATATATCCCAAATTACCTGCCACGTGCTGGAAGCGTGTTCTGCCCAGTATCGAATGCATTGCGTGGCCCATTTCATGGAAAAAGTTCTCTGCCTGTTGAACAGTCATTGATGCCTTAACCATCGTGGTGAAAGTCAGCCGAAAGGTGACATGAAGGCGATAAATTCGCAGGCAAGATTATGCATAGTCGATTTGTGCCCTCCCACAAAAAAGCATGGGTTAATACATACAATAACAAGGGGTTTCCAAAACTACGCCCTCGGTTTTTTGGCATTTCGTTAAAGTTCCCCGGCGAACCGCCAGACCAACTGCTGAGAGAAAACAAAAAGAAAAAGGTCGACCCGCAAAGAATCGTACGGGATCCAAACTTAGCCAACCCATGTTAGTGTATGGTTTGCTACGCCTCTAATTCGTAAGGGGAAAACTGACCCGCTCAAAAACAGCCAAGGATGATTTTTGTGTATCGATGTCGGCGTCGGGGACAATGGCCAACGAAAGAACGATAATTGGGGTTTGGAATGCTCCGTTGTCCAACTAAAAAGGCAATTCATTTATTTGTTTGAACATCGTAAGTACTCATTTATCACCAATTTTGAACATCGAATGGTGAAATGACAATCGCCCTGCATTTTGCTTTGCCTCGCGTCGATGTCCAAAAATATGGAGCCGAGGAAGGCATTGTCCGCAATTTGGTGCACATTCTGTGTCAATATAAATGGTAAATAAAGAAAAAAAATCTAAAAAGTCGGACCAATTTGACAACATTCCCTGGCCAACATTCGCCTGCCGCGGGCTCACAACGCTCAAAACGCAAATTGTACAGCGCACCGACAAGCCATTCGAACCCATCGAGCAGAGCGGGTAAATGGAAGGAGCAGAGCTGAGAAGACTGGAGGGACGTCCGTTGGGTGAGCATAGAATGTCGTTTTAACTAAAAAAAAAAGAATAAATAGAGACAAAAAAGGCGGCTAGGGATTTGTTTAAGAGAATTAGTGGAGCAATTGAACGGAAAATCCTAACATCAGCAGAAAACTTAAAACAGAACAGCACACCAAAAAAGGTATGGCTTCGGCAAAAAAAAATTAAAAGGAATTTCAGACGTATAAAGTGCGAAAAAAAACACTACCGCAGTTGCAAACTCAACATCGCACTCGGTCAACTGCGGGCCAATTTGGTCAAAATATAGTGAACACTTTTGGACAATTTGCTGCACTTCAGCAAGTTCGGCGTCACATTTTGGCAAAAATTTCTGCATTTGTGAGAAAAACAATTGAAAAGCGTTGACTTAAAAATAGATCACTTTGATGACGTTGAGGAGAAAGGAATGAACGTTTTCGTAGGTGCCTAACACAGAATTATTTTGCGCACGATGGGCGAATGATTGGAAATTGGTGAGCAGTGCCAAATTGTGACGGGCAGAGATCAATCGACGCAAAAAGGTTTCCTTAGGAGAATTTAAACAAATTTCAGCGACTTATTTGGGCAAAATTTTTTTTCTTTGTTCGAAATGAGCCCATTTCACCTGCTGGTCGTTGTGCTCAAAATATTTGATGTAGCTGAACGTTCGGAGCCGTCGATCGATTTGTTGGGTCAATGGGCCGTCCAAATGCGATGCGCTCAGTCCAAATTTGCGCTGTTCTTCGTCGCTCAGCTTCACCGGTCGCTCACAACCAAGCACAAAATTTGTGCCGGCATCGAAAATTTCGTTAGAAAGTTTGACAAAATGTTGGCGCTAAAATTCAAATAGCAGTCAGTCACTGATGACAAAATCAGGAAGTTGTATCCAATCGTAATATTTGCCTCATCCGACGCCAATTGGATGCCGGACTGTTCGAATTCCTCCAATAACAATTTGGCGGTCCGTTTGCTGACCATGTCCAATTCCTCCCGCTCCAACGACAGTCTCAGCACTTCGTAAAGTTCCGAAAATTGTCAAAACTATTTGACTTTTTATCAACAGAATTTATGAACCGGCGTTGTGTTGAGCGTTTCGACGAGAGAGGTGAAAAAACGCATTGCCTCCTCGGCCGCCTTTCCCCATTTCGGGTCGGTGTGCATGCAACGGACGCAATCCGTCTGAATTTGGGGAAGAGTTTCTTTCCCTTCGTTTTTGACTGTTGTAACATTTTAATGAATTTCCTTTTTTGGGTTTAAGGTCCTCCTGAAAATAATGTTTTTGTCAGATACCAAATCAGGTAACTACAAAATCTGTGTTCCCCTACCCTTATTTCGAAGTTTTTACCCATATTTAGGGATATTAAAAATCGGCGAAGGGAGAGGGAACCGATGAAGAGGAGACAGATGTAGTGATATAAAACCAATAAATTTTAGGGAAATAAAAACCATATATAAAATTATTTGTTAAGTAACCAAATCAGCGGCCGAACAAATTTCGTTGGACAGATCATCGACCAGAGACACCGTAGTCTTCTGAAAGTGCACAAACAACAATATTTGACGCCAATTGATTTATTCTCACCGTTTTGCCCCGGGCGACGGCCCTTTCGGCGGCTTTTTGAAGAATTTCTTTCAGCAATTCTTTGGACTTGGAATCCACCGCCCTCGCGAGAAGCTCAAATCCGCGATGGGAACGAAGGAGAAAATTGCCGAAAAGACCCTAAATAGACCGAAAAAATGCAATTTAAAATAATTTTTTTTTTAATTATTGAACCACATCAACTTTTTTTTCTCGGGTAAAATATAAATAATTGTGGCACTGACCATGCTTGCAGTCTCGCACGATGGTTCAGCGGCATTTGTTGCCGGTATGCTACCATTGACCGAATGGTGGTGCAAAAGAGACCGAAGGAGAAAAAATTGGCGAGCCGATTTGGGCGCAAATAGCCGCATTCAAAAAAGGGGTACCAAATGAATGAGAAGGCAAAATATCGAAAAGGTAAATAAAAAAAAGCAAAAGACTATTCAATGGTATAAATCAATGCTTTGTTCGTTTGTTTTTTTTATGAGATTACAGTCCAAATAGTACAGAACAGCAAAGCAAAAGGAAATATAATAGGTATTCTTTCTCTCATCTTAAAAGAGTCCAAATGATGCCGGGTACATTTGGGAACCATGGCGATGTTGAATGAACGAAGAACGCTCCTTAAACTAATGAAAAATTAAGTGGGGCCAGCCCAATTGGTATTCACTTTATACTGGGATGAATATTTTAGTGCTTTGGTTAGGGCTCGAACTAATCCAAAATGGCTGGATTTTAGAAGTTCCAAAAACTAGTGTAAAAGTCAGTAATAAATTAATGCGCACATTCTGAACCCGGTCCCGGGCGAGCACATTCAATCGGTCAACCAGCCGAAAGGCTTGGCCCTGTACATTGGTAAGTGCTGTCAACAGAACCAACAGCTTTTGGTCGGTAGACTGCTAAAACAAATGGAAAAGAATGGAGGTAATAAAATTGAATAAAGTGTTTTTTATCAAAACGCACCAATAAATCATTTTCCGACGTGCTGTTTTTTGCGTCCAAAACAGCCAATTTCTGGCATAATTTGTTAATTTCCCGCAAAATCGCGGTATCGCTTTCAATTTGACCGTTCTGCACAGACTAAAAATTTCAGAATTGGAAAATAAAGTCGTCTTCGTCTAATTGTCTGTTAATCCCACTTTGATATATTCATTTGCGATGAAAAGTCCCTGGTGGAGGCTGGCGACACTGCCAATTTGAGCGCCCAATTGTTTGGAGGCGATCGATTCCGCGGGGGCGCCTTCGCGGGAATAACGCGCCAAATGGTCAAGTCCAATCTGTTCGGCCGCTTCGTTGACAATTTTTACGGGCACTTGCTGCAGAAGCAGTCGCTGCTCATCGGCGGGGTCGACGCGCGAGTCGAAAACGGTGAGGGAAAGCTGAAAAAAAGCGGAGAATGGAATCGGAATTTTTAAACGAGAAAATTTATACTTTGGTTGTTGTGTCCTTTTGGAAGCCTACATATTATTTGAGACAATTGAATTCTTCTTCTATTAAATTTTTGAAACTAATTTTGAGGGCCTGCATAGAAGACCTTATCGCAGACGACCGGCTCATTCGCGTTAAACTTGAGCAAAACTGGCGCTTCGCTGTGTTGCATAGCCTAAAAAATCGAAATTTAGATTTTGAGTTGGGCAATGAAAACATCAACATTGGCTTATTGTTAGAAATGAATAATTTCATTTGGGTATTTTGTGGCCCATTTATTTAAAATTACTTTACTTTTCGCTGAAGAAATGCGTCGCCATCAGAAGCATGTTCATTGTCATTGCAAGTGACGTAAAAGCCGAGAAAGTCCAAGTCGGCAAAGGTTTCTTTGTCTGAGTTTTCAGAAATTAATGAAATTTAAAGTCGAAAATGAAATAAAAAAACGCTCACAAAGCGCACTACGCTGAGCAAAATATTCCTCGTCAACATTTATTCTGTTGTCATCCGTCTCTGAAACTTTGAGTTCGAATGCGTAAGAGATTTCAATGTTTCGTCCAGAATGTTTGCCTAACAATGCACCGCATACCTAAATAAAAAACCAATTTTATAATTAATTAAATAAATAAATAAGAACCGTCTGAGGGGTATCATTTTGTGCTCGGACGCGCGTCCATTGGTCAGAAATGTGTAAGGCAACGACGGAATGAATCAAAGCAGTAGAAACACCTTTAGCCATGGATTAAGCTATGCAAAAATATCCTAAACATCAAACCTTACTTAAGAACAAATTAATGAGAAAAAAATGCGTGTGATTAGGTTACATGAAATTTTTTTGGTTTTTCGGGATAAATATTAATTCATCAAAAAAAAAATTTTCCTTTCCGTAACTAAAGAGAGAGAGACAGAGAGCGAGGGGAAAATATAAAGCGAAAAAAGTGGAAAGAGAAAGAGAGAGAGACAATTACATTTACTCTTTTGTTGAAAGCCCCCTCTCTTCTACGAGTCGCCGTCCACCGACTTCACCCGCGCCATCCCCCCAAGCGTCGTTTGGTCATCGCGGCCTTTCCCCGCGCCCATTCATTCGACACAACACTACTCACTTTTCTTACCATCAGCAGCAAAAGCAATCATCCATTTGCGAGCTCCATACTCCCTCCCTCCTTCGTCCCGTCCGTCCCACCCACAACGTTTATCCATTCATTTCATTGTCCATGTCAAATTCATTGATTTTTGTGGTGGTTGATGGACGGGGGACGGATGGACGAACGAACGGAATACTCATTGTCAGTGGGCAATGGGAACGGAAAATATATTGCTTATGGCACAATTCGACCAGGGTAAAATTAATTCGGCATTTCATTCTGACACAGATCAGACAGAGAGACTGGCATAAATTTGTGTGCAATCTGCTGTCCATCTAAAATTATTTTTATCAGCCAGCTATAGGAGAGCTGCAAGCAGTTCGACCACTCTTTTTCACTGCATTTCGACTCGGCAAGCGATCTCTTCCGTCGGACAAAAGAGAGAGAGAGATAGAGGGAGAGAGAGTGAAGGAAAGAAAGAGGGCACTTTTGGCAATTGCGCCCTTTCAAATGGACAACATTTTTTGCAAATGAAAAACGCGAAATCAAAAAAGGCCTGAAGGTTCGCTCTTCTCTGGGTTCGTTAAGGGCATTTGAAAGGGTTTTCTCAAATTCAAAATTTCCCTTTTTTGGTCATCATTGGATTGATCCGTCTTGGTCGATGTTTCCCTCCACTTCTCAAGCCGTCCACCATCGCCAGGTTTGAGGGGAACTGAACGTGTAGCAAATGCTAACAATGAATCCCACCAACAGCAGAATGAGGAAAACGAATTGGAGGAAATAGAGGAGGAGGAGGAGGAGGAAGAGGACGCGTTGGTGTTACGCATGGAGGCCATGATGATGGCGGAGGACGCGCACAATCGGCGCCCGCCCGCGGTGGGCGGACAAAGGGACGCCGACGGGGAGGCGGACGATCGCGTCTCATTTGCGGTCTGAACAAAGAAAATGATGCCATTTTGCGGAAATGCGCAAATTTATTATAATTAAAAGGACTCGGAACGCTTTTTTGACGACGACGAAGTGCAGATATCGAGCCAAAACAGCAGCGAGAGCGGGTCGCTGGACCACAATTGCTGGCGGGGCTGGACGTTGGGCACGGATGAAAGAGTCGGCTTGGGAATGCATGGACTCATCGGGCGAGAAAACGGTGGGATGCATTGGCTTGGCATTTATGTGGTCCACAAAATTTCGACCTTTTCATTGCCTTTGGCGTATCGCTTGAGGGCAAATTTTTACGAAGGCATTCAGATTACTTGGCAGATGGCAATCATACACTTTTGCGCGAACTGATCACGCGTTCGAGCACAATAGGCGAGGGCACAAAAATGCCGAAAATTTCGTTTTGTCTCATTTTGTTTGCTTTAGCGACCGTTCATTCGGCGCTGATACCGCCGCTGGTGGAGTTGGCAGCGCGAAGGGTCGCGTCCGCACTTTGCTTTGAACTCATTGAGGCCACTTATGCGAGTTTGCCCCACGAACAGCGGGCACATCGCGGCGATCATTTGCCCGAACATTTGGTGCTGCCCATTCTTCGCCAATGCTTTCCCGACTCATCGGACAACATCAGACTGTACAGGTTAATAAGCAGCAGCCAAACAAACAAACATTTATTTGATCAAACAACAACAACATTCATTCTGTCCTTTTTAGCTGCTTGACCAATTGCAGCGAAGGACCATTTGTCATTGGCGAACAGGTGACAATATATCCAAGACAATATTGACAATATACACATGACATTATGCCCTATTGACAATATGTCCAAGACAATATTGACAATGGAATGACAAACATATTGTTATGAACACAAGAAATGAATGCGACTGACTTTGATCCCATTTCATTTTCAGCTATTTCAAAATGGCGCCGTCTCCGAACTTTTCCAAATTGGTTTTTGTATCCATAATCGCGAAAATAAATAATGCTCCGTTAAAAGGCTATCACTTATCTGCGGTCGTCAATGATAATCAACGGTTTGGCGGCGATATTTGTGCCAATACTGGCGGCGTCGGGGGAGGACGGCGCAGGGCGGCACTTTTCGACGTGAGCATTCGAGTGGACAGGTGATCAGGCGGATGGAGATCAATGATAAAGTGATCAGGTGATTGGCCAAACCGCCTAATGTTTTTCAGGTGCCGAATTGTTTCTTGCTGCTGTTCCTGCTCCAACTCCTCCTATTGGTGCCAGCACATTGTCGCCGCTTGCCTCCAACGCATTCATCGGCCCGATTCAATTCAGTACCGCGTGGCCATTTGGGACTCAATTACTGCACTCAAAGACAGGGACCTGAAGAAATTGGCCCAGTATTTGATCAATGAATTGCCACGAGAAGTATATGCATTGATCGCTCAATTGGGATTAACACTTTTCCTTTGACAGTACATCCCAGTCGCGCAGAAACTGATCGACGCGCTGAAAGACTCCACGTCGGTGATCAATCGCACCCACGGGGCACCAGGTAATCGATCGATGTCAACTTTTTGTTCAAAATGTTCCATTTGTTTATAAGACCCAACTGCCGGCCTTTCGCATGCACAGCCCGCCGTTTGGTGCATGGACGAGAACGCATTGCGTGACGAAGTGAACAAAATTTTGTTGGACTTTCTGCGAAAGTCGTGCTCACTGAGTGTGGTCTGCGAGTTCCAATCACTGCTAATTTCGCCGCCCGCATTAGCACACGAATGGAGCACATTGCAACGCACTTTCTGCGCTCGACAGCCCGAATCAATTTGGAATTTGCTTGGCATGGTATTGGTTTAGTCGACATGGCATTGACCGATCACAAATGGCATTGGTCGATCACCCATGGCATTAATCAATCACCCATGGCATTGATCGATCACCCATGGCATTGATCGATCACCCAAGGCATTGATCGATCACCCATGGCATTGATCGATCACCTATGGCATTGATCGATCACAAATGGCATTGATCGATCACAAATGGCATTGGTCGATCACCCATGTCATTAATCAATCACCCATGGCATTGCGACCCATGGCATTGATCGATCAGTATGGCATTGATCGATCACCTTTGGCATTAATCGATTACCCATGGCATTAATCGATCACAAAATGGCATTGATCGATCACCCATGGCATTGATCGATCACCTATGGCATTGATCGATCACAAATGGCATTGATCGATCACAAATGCATTGGTCGATCACCCATGTCATTAATCAATCACCCATGGCATTGATCGATCACCCATGGCATTGATCGATCACCCAAGGCATTGATCGATCACCCATGGCATTGATCCATCACCCAAGGCATTGAAGATCAGTATGGCATTGATCGATCACCTATGGCATTAATCGATTACCCATGGCATTAATCGATCACAAAATGGCATTGATCGATCACCTATTGCATTGATCGATCACCTATTGCATTGATCGATCACCCCTCTTTCGGGATCAATCATTTCAATGGCTTTAGGTGCGTGAAATGTTCCAACGGATGGATGCAAATGGTCCAGCTCTTTTGCGCATTATTACTGAGCAGTGTTTGGCGTTGGACACGATGCTTTTGCGCTGGTACCAAGTGTCCCTGTCCATTAGCGGACATTGGCATTTGGCCGGCAATCCGAATGGACAGCGAAGCAATGCTCAGCAAAATCAGTCCAGACAGTTGAGCATCTACTTATTGTTCCAGGTTGGACCAAGCAGACGATGAACACAAATCGCCGACCACCTGTCCCCAATTAACACTAACAACCGCCCGCAGGAACTGACAATGCTTTGGCGTTTGGTGACATTGAACCCGCGACTGTGCCTCGATGAACAGGTTCGACTCCGCGTACTGCTCCAACTCTATCAACGGACTGCCGTGTCGCGCATTTATAACATTTTGGGCAAATTGGGCACCGGCGAAAATGTAAAATCGAAAAAACTATCAAAAAAGTTCAATTTTATTTGCGTAAAGAATTCATACGGCCAACTCACCGACATGAGAGGGCATCGGTTAACGCAACAAAATGCTCCGTTCTCTCGCCATCACTTTCCCGCTTTTTTCCCGGCTCTTCAAGCATGCCATCAATTCGATTGGTCCGCGTCGGTTGTTCAGCGGCTAATCGATGGGACGAGGCTTAGTGTGGACATTCAGCAGGCAAATAAATTCGCCATTCAAAGAAAGAGAGAGAGAGACAGAGAGAAAGAGACAGAGCGAAAGAGAGAGAGAGGGAGAGAGAGACAGAGCGAAAGAGAGAGAGGGAGAGAGAGAGAGAGAGTAAGGATAATACCGTATTTATTAAGAAATATGGACGGTGTAAAAAAGGCGGAAGAGCGATGGGCGGCGGCGGCGGCGGCGGATCGCCGGACAGTCCCTTTTCGAACATTCCCTTTTTGGGCGAGCTTGAACTGCTGGAATTGCCCGAACTTTTGGAGATGGAGAAGCAACTGAGCCGACTGGAGATGAACAATGACGACGTGGTGGTAATCCTTTCACAAAAGTCGTCTCGGAGACGAAGAAAGAGGAGGAAAAAGCAGCAGCAAAGGGACAAAGAGCGCCGAAGGGAAAGGGAGTCACGCCGAGGGGGCACCGACGGCGGCGCGGCGGACAAATGCCAAAGTCAACAGGCAGACGACGGCACGGGTGAAGACGACGGCATGCCCGGGGGGCGCAACGGCGACGGCACAAGCAGCGAAAACGAGGAGCAGCAACAAAAGGTGGGCCGATGGAGCGATTTCGGCGGACGGGCTCAAAGTGGCGCCGGTGCCGTACAGTCCAAGCTCCTCAGGTACTCATTTTGCATTGAGAACGCAAATTAATGAAGCTGACAATAATCAAATGAAACAGCAATCGAACTTTTGGAAAGCGCGCGCCATTTGAAGACGAATTGGACACTTTCTTTGCTGAAGCTTATGCGGTTGATCATCGATCGGATGACACTTTCGAACTTCGCTTTGTGTGCTGCGAAGCGTTGTTTTGTTATGGCTACTTCAGAGAGGCTCTCCATATTGGGCACCAATTGACACGCGAAATGCTTAACAATTTACCGAATTTTCTGGCGCTTGGACGGCGAGAGTCCGTCGAACAACAGTCGAATGGCTTCAATGGCGGAGACATTGACGATGGAAATGGCACTGAGTCGACCACAACGCCGACGGCTGAATCGATCGGTGGGGACAATTCGACGGCACAAACAGCGGACAGCGGGACTGAAAATGCCGGCGGCGGGGGGCAACAATGGTCAAAAGTGGGACAGCAATTGCACATTCCATAAATGGTTAATGTTTTCTTTAGCCATGTTCAACCACACAACTTTTTGCTGTCCAACTTCCAAAACAACAAAATCACAACAATAACAATCTTTTGGGTGCACGCCGTCGTTCCGTCGTCGATTTGCACAAATCCCAGCGATGGTTGGCACGCGCTTTTCCCCATCTGATCGATGCTTCTCGACTGATCAGAGAGACACTGAGTCGAACTGTCTTCTTGGTCAAACTCCTTTTGCTTGGAGAGGACTATTTGAAGCGCAGACAATCGCTTCAACAGTCCCTCAACGACGACCACCACCAACTTTTGTCCCCCAATTTGCCCTCCACCGATCAGTGCCGAAATTGCGCATTTGACCTTTTGTTGGCCACTTTGGGCAACCCTCGGGGAGCAGCAGCAACAAAATTGGGCGAGATGGAGATCAACCACATGGAGGCCGAGCTGTTCACCCTTTTGCATCGCATTGAGCTGAGCCCCGAGGGAATTGAGAAAATCCGATCAATTGCCCGAGAACATTGCAACAACGGGATGAAAAAAGTTCCGCCGGAAATGACCGGTATTCCGACTTTGCGCTTGGCGCATTACATCGCCAATGCACTCGTGACGAATCAAACACATAATGCCAGTGGGACTCAACTGGGCACTCGGTAATGCCAAATTTAAACGGAAGTGATAATTTATTTAAACGCCACCCAAACATTGAAGAAACTCTCAACATTTGGTGCCACTTTGTCAAACGGGCATTTTGCGCACACAAGCGGACGAAGACATTGGCATGGATTTTGCATTGAATGTGTTGAAGAAAGGTGCGCAAAAAAAGAAAGAGAGACATTCAATCTTTGGGAGGGAGGGAGTCCCCAGAGAAGCGATTACTGGACACTCGTAAAGGCAACGAGTGCCAATATTGGACACTATCGAAAAGGATAGGAGTGCCAATACTGGCCAGAGTGCCAATATTGGACACTATCGATAAGGATAGGAGTGCCAATACTGGCCAGAGTGCCAATATTGGACACTATCGAAAAGGATAGGAGTGCCAATACTGGCCAGAGTGCCAATATTGGACACTATCGATAAGGATAGGAGTGCCAA
>JAKKIK010000326.1:0-35313 GCA_024500135.1 Heterodera carotae
CGCCAGCGTCGCTCTCTGCCGGGGCACAACCCCATTGGTCCACGTCAGCGACGCAGCCAATCACTGGCGGAGCAAGGCCACTGATGAGAGAGTGCGTGGGCTGGGCGGGTGCAGAGATAGTGGGACCTCAGAGAAAGAGAGTCACGAAGTGTCTGCCTTTGTCCTCCCTTTGCGAACCGAATTCGCCCTCATCTCCCCTCTCCGTTCGGTTGCTTTGCTTCTTCTTTCGCCCGGCACCCACTAACACACATCCCTCTTCCCCATCTCATCAATAGGCACAAGCGAAAACACTCACAATAAAACCAAACAGA
This sequence comes from Heterodera carotae, assembly GCA_024500135.1. Classification (NCBI taxonomy): domain Eukaryota; kingdom Metazoa; phylum Nematoda; class Chromadorea; order Rhabditida; family Heteroderidae; genus Heterodera; species Heterodera carotae. The sequence continues at coordinate 312 of JAKKIK010000326.1, forward strand.
CAAAACAAATAAGCAATCAATTACCCCTCTCTTAGAATAGTTGTCCTTGAATTTGCGCAGCAATTTATTATTTGATATAATAATTGGTAGTTGAATGGATTTAGACTGTTAAAGGTGTCAATTAAAGCCGCATAATAAAAAGCTCTATTTGTTAGTTTACTTAAAAGGATCAACACCATAAAAAAATACTGTTTGTAAACAACGGACGGCATTCAGCCCACACATCAGAAATCAGTGTGGTAATATTTATTCAAGTGAAATGAAAGGCATTACAACGAATTATCACCCAACCCACAAATTTGATTGGTCTTTTGTTATTACAATCAAGTGAGAAATTACAATCAAGTGAAAATTTCCAAATTACGCTACTTCTTTCATGTCGATATGTGAAATTGTGTCAAAGTTTGCATCGGCGGTTGTTGGCGTCGTTCCTTTAAAAAATGGGTAAATGTGATTAATTCTTACACATAGCCCTACAGAGGCCCGTCGGATCACTCCATGCGTTTTTGTCGGCGCACTGACAAGCGGCTGCTTCTGTGGAGCTACCATCCGCCACTCTACCACATTGGGGTTGGTGCTCTCCTTTCGACGATACTTAAACAGCAATGATTGCGTGGGGGAATCAACCGGTGATTGACCTTTGTGCTTGCGATGTAAGCCGATTTGACTGTCAGGATAACGGCATTTAGCAAATTCTTGGCGTTTTGGATCAGAGAAGTGGCTGCTTCCAGTCCACTAACCCGAAGTTCGTCTCCGACCACTTGAATGTCCGCCTTGACCTGAAGCGGAAAAGGATGAGCTGAACGAAGTGCCAAAGGCGGTACCTTGCTTGTGACGTTCAGCTGGTGGCAGAACAGAGTGACCCGTTCCAAATAGGCAAAGAGGTCCTTCTTGGTGTTACTCTCCACCGACTCACTCCCTATTTGACGGGCCAATTCGTTCAATTTCCTTCCGTTTTCAGAAATTTCTTGGGCCGCCTTTATCACATCCATCGTCGTTTTGTAGGGACCTCGACCTCTAAAAAGGAAGGGGAAATGAAAATCATTAGATTCATTATTGGGTATGAACTTTGTAAAGTCGGTCATGTTCATCATTATTTGGCACATTTTCTTCGCCAATGCAATTATGTCGTTGCCCGTCTCGTCCCATTTTCCGACTTCGTATTCAAATTTTCGTTGTGTGATCTGAAAACAAATAACATGCATGTATAAATAAAATTAGGATTTGTTGCATTCACTTTGAAAACGTCAATTTGTTTTTGAATTTCTCTTTTGGACTCCTCCGGCAGTTGCCGCATAATTTGTTGCTGATTCTCCATGTCCGATGCCGAGGCTTGACTGCTTAAATCCGCCGGTTGTGTTCCATCTGAAGCGTTCAGTTTTAAAATGAAGTGATAATGCAGATTTTGCCTTTCTGATAATTCATTTCTTAGCTTGCCTTCCTCGTATTCGTTGTCGGAGTCCACGTCTTCCGGGTTCCTGTTCATCAACATCGCGTGTCTTATGTCGGTCACCGCTTCGTGCACTAATTGGCATGCGTCGATCATTTCGTCGACATCTCTCTTTGATTCCCTCTCTCGCCCTTCGCTTTGTTTCTCATCGGCAAGTCGTTCGACGATATCCCCGGCCCGTTGAGTAAAGTGCGGCAAAACTAAAACGGACCAAACGAATTGGGGTTGGTGGAATGCGCGGATTCGACGGCATCACCAACTTTCGTTGCAAAGGTGCAGCGCCGCTCTCTTCACGTTTTCGCAATACGGATTTGCAGAAAGTTGGCCCATTTCGTTTAGCACAACTTCGCAGACACGCAAGGATCTCCCGCGAATGAATCCGGCAGTTTGGTCGAGGATTGGGCCGCTGCCCTCGACGATCGCCTATTAAATTAATGTGCTCTCATTCGTGTCAGGAGCAAAAAAAAAAAAATTGTCACTTAAACGCACTCAGTTGGCCAATTCCCATCCTCGATTTGGAAACGATTTTGAATCAGACGCACCTTTATGCCGTGCCGACAGTCCTCGTTTAGGTGCACTTCACTGACGGCCAAAAAGTCATCCAACGGAATAAGCGAATCCAACGCCATTGTAAGCACCCTAACTCGGTCAGACCAAACATTTGCGAATTGGATCATGTTTTCCTTGGAAAATGGACGTGGTTAGGGAAGCCGTAGAAATGAAAGATGACTTTTTGTGGGGCACTCACTTTCATCGGAACACTTTCAGGCTTTTCACAAAACAAAAACGCAGCGTTTACAACCTTAAAATTGTAGTTTTCAGATAATGAGTGTCAGTTCGGCAACCAACGAATTCCTTTAACATTTGTTTTTGTTTCTCCGCCAGTATAATGTTATGACTTCCCTGTTTTATTCCCAATATTTGGAAGCCCTTGCTGCAAATGATTTGAATATTTAGTTCGGTATTAAAATTTTGAGGAGGGGAAGGGGGATAAACCTAAGTTGTTCGGAATTTTTCTTTCGATCGTGCCTATACAATCGGGCGTACCTGGGGTGCTATTTTTTCGCAAAGTAGCGCCGAATAGCGAAGGACCCGTACGCCGTCGACATCGGACGAAGTGTCGCACATGAGACGGGCTATCTGACAAAGTAGTATCAAAGTGACAGATTTTATTCGATTATCGCACCTCCACAATGCTGACGGCATGCTCTTGAAATATCTCAGCGGCATTTTGTGTCTCGCCGAAGTCGCCCCTCGAGGCGGCCTCTTCCAAACGGCGCAGCGGCGTTTTGGTGTCCAGAAAAATGTCGCTAACATGGTCAACAACTGCACGACGTATATGACGGCGTAAGTCGCGAACTTTGTGGGCGAGGTACACTTTGGAAAGGTCCAAATCCTCCGACGGTTCAATCCGACCAATCTGACAATGAGACGGAATGTGTCCCCCAATATCTGCCTTCCCTTGCGTTAGAAACTCAACTTACATTTCTTTCGTATTCGGTCAGTAAATCCTGAAGGGCCTGCCGAAGATTGTTTACTCCGGCAATGATTTGTCCGTGCCGTTCCTGTCGATTGGTGCAGTATTGGTCCGCAATGAAACCGGACCCCCTCGCAATTTGTTCGAGCAGTTCTTCTAGCTGAGGGCGGTGTCTCTGCTTCTGGTATTCGGAAGGTTCCATGTACACACGCCGCTTTAAATGGACGATGTTCAGAGAAGGGAAAGCAAAAGGAAAGGGGAAAAACTGAAAGCACTTGGAATTTGTCGAAGTCGAGCACGAGTTGGTTGATACCGCCATGCTGCGAAATTGCGAGGTCCTCAGTTGGCAGTTCGCCCCGGAGAACATCGTTCAGACAGCCCAACGCCCGCTGAATTTCTTCGGCCGCAAACTTTTGGTTTATGTACAGCCCTTCGAGCTCGGGGTGAGTGACAACGGCCTAAAGGAGAAAATAAGAGGAATGGGCGAAGGACGGCAGACAGAAACCATTGCCGACGCGTACATAATCGGCGTGGTTGTCCTCAACACCGAAATTACACTTTGCATGTCGTCCTGAACTGCCGGGTCTCTAATGTCCCGCACGCGTTTCTTCGTCATTTCAATTAACTCTTTCAGCTCCACATCCAAATTACGATATGTTTGCACTAATTGCTTCTCAGAATTGGCAGTGCCAACATCGGCGAGCCGATCACGAACCTAAAAACACGGGAAATGATCGAAGAGTTGAAAAGATTATACCATTTCGACTTGTTTCAGCAATATTTCCACGTCAACCTAAGATAAACAGTGACAAATGAATGAGGGGAAAGAAGGCAATGAATGGGTCGGACCATGTCAGCCATGACGAGCAGTCGCACAACAGCCAACAAAGTGATTTTGCTCGATTCGACAATTTGTGCCCTCAAGGCGCAGTCTTCGGGATTTCGAACAAAGTCGACCGCGACTGAAAGGAGCTGGTCACCTAAAAGAAGAAGCACTCCATTTCTGCTTGCCACCATTTTAAAGCCAACCCGACGATGCCACACTGTCCAAAGCGTCCCTCAGTTTTTCCAATACTTTGCCATTGGCTAGTGGATGTTGGTGGATTATTTGGAAGCCGGATGCGATGAAGCCGTCGAGTCGATCTTTAACCCGCGAGACGACCTGATTCCGATCAGCAACCGAGTTGCTCAGGGGCGGACTGCGATTGGCATGGAGCGAAGTGATCTAAAAGATCGATTCGAATTGGAAAAACCAATGAAGAAATTTGGGAGTCAGAGATAATGCTTTAGCGCTATTTAACGCACCAAATGAATCATGGGAGCAATAAGTCGTTCAACACTTTTGGTTTTAACCTCATCAATGTCAAAACTTAGTGAATAAGTGACTTCGGATGATGACATTGCGTTTGACCTGAATTTAAATTTAGGAGAAAAGGTGTGAAAATTATGTGAGTCAAAATTATGTGAATCAAAATTATGTGAGGAGTATCACCCACCGAAAATGGGAAATTAGCAAATTGTTACCAACGGAAGCGAGCTTTTCTTCATAGCCTTTTAATAACAAATTTAGTCGCTGTGTATTTTAGGCTTAATGCCATGTGAAAAATACAATTAAAAATGGTAAAAAGAAAAACCCAACACAACTAAATAAAGGGATGCTACAAACTTAAATTTGAGAAAAAAAAGAGTATTTTGATAAAGTTGCTCAATTTTAATGAATTCATTTCATTTTTTTTTAGCGGTTCATCAGCGCTAATGGCTTTAGCGTAACACACTCAAATCACTCAAAAATCATTTGTTTATTTCACCACCAGCACCACCATCAAGCAAAATGAGCACAAAATGTATGAATGGGAGGGAAGGAATTGGCTAAGTATTCGCTAGAAAGAACATTTGTGTGGACTTTGGGAAAGAGTGGGGGAGGGCACTAATTTGGGCACTTCTTTTCCGCCAATATAAATTTGATAGATTATAGAGAAGAGTGATAGATAACATTTCATGGGATTGGCAAGACAAATCAAATGGAAATAGTGAACAAAGCAAAAAGAAAACGGACGACGAAAAGGAACAATCAATCAATCAGTGTTTGTCGATGTTGGCATTGTCTCAATAGTCGGCGAAACTGTTACGCGCAAAGGAGGTTGATCGAAGGACGGCGGCACTGGCGGAGGTGGCCAGTCCGGAAACGGATGCCGGCGCAATCGATGCCGACGAACGATTCTTGGCCCTCAACTTGCTCAGAGAATTCTCGGCCAGGTCGGCACGCTCTTCGGCCTCATCCAACTGTGCCTGCAGTTGGCGGTACTTGCCCAAATTGGTGGCAGCAACTTCTTCCTAAACCAAACCGAAGGGCAAACATTTCTCCACTCATTTGCTGCTTAACCCTACCGCTTCGTCCACTTGGCGTTTGTACACTTTCAGTTTGCCTTGCAATTTGTCAATAAGGTCTGTCAGGCGTTCTGAGTTCTTCTTGTCTTCTTCCACCTTAAATTCATTCGCTTCAAGCATAACACACTCTCAAATCAGGAATTACCTGGAAGTCCAACTCTTTGACACGACGCTCAGCCTTGCGGTAGTTTTTGTCTGTTTCTTGGTGGCGGCGCTGAAATGACCCGAACATTTTTGTCCATTATTTGAGTCCTGCCTGGTACCTGCTCGCCGTCCATTTCCTGCTCCAATGCTCTGATCCGTTCCTCCAGCTTGGCGATGATCTTCTTGCCCCCTTTGAGTGCCGCTGCTTCAGCCTCGTCCAGACGGACTTGCATCTCCTTGATTTGCAGTTCCAGCCCCTTCCGTAGTCTGTCCACGTGCTGCGAGTGCTCCTGCTCCTGACGAAGTTCCTCCGCCAGTCGTGCCGCGTCCGCGGATCTGTTAACAGCGCGATTCAAATTTGATTTTTGTAGCACATTATTCATCCGATTTTTTATTTTGAAGAACTTACGCCTTTTTGCTAAGTTCGTCCGCGTTCTTCAGTTCTGTCAATGTTTCGTCCAATTCCGCGTGCAATGCTTGCAATTCGCCCTCCAACTTTCGTTTGTATCCGTTCAGACTGTTCACTTGGTTGGACAGATCATTGACCGCTTCGCGCAGTTCAATCTGTCAAAGGGGGGGATTCTAATTTGTTTTTGTCCGTCGCTTAGCATTGAAAAACGAACCAAGTCCGCTTCTGCAGCACGACGGGCCCTCTCTGCATGTTCAGCTTGGTGAAGCAACTCCTCCTTCTCGCTCTGGAGAATCTGGTTGCGCTTTTCGCTGTTCAAGAATTGTTCCCTGAAATTTGTTGGCACGGGAAATTGGCATTCCATCCAATTAATCCCTTTGGCGCGGGAAATTGGCATTCCGTCCAATTAATCCCTTTGGCGCGGGAAATTGGCATTCCGTCCAATTAATCCCTTTGGCGCGGCATTGGCATTCCGTCCAATTAATCCCTCCCACCTCAGCTCATCCCGTTGGCGCTGTTCGTCCTCAACTTGAAGCTGCAACTCTCTGATCTGCTCCTGGTGCTTTTTGATGGTCTTTTGCGCGTCGGCGTACGCTTTGTTCGCGTGGTCCAACGCAATTTCCAACTCGTTGATGTCGCTCTCCAACTTCTTCTTAATGCGCAATGCCTCCTGTTTGCCTCGACTTTCCGCCTCCAGCGTCGCTTGCATACTTTCCAGGGCACGTTGGTGGTTTTTGCGCGTGTTCTCGAACTCCTCTTCCTTCTCTTGGATGCGCTTTTCAATTTCCGACCGAATTTGGGACACCTTAAGAGGACGGACAATAATTGTTGGACATTTAACAAAATGTTGGACAAACAGACATTGTGTCTGAACCAGGGTTGTTCTGGGTTACACGGACCTCTTTGGTGACTCAAAACCCGATTCGAACTTTATTCGGCCGACCCGGCCCGATATTTTTCTCGACCCGGAACAACCCTTGTCTGAACTGCTGAACAGACCTCCACTTGGGCACGCAGCACTTTGCTCTCCTCCGCCTCCAAGGCCGCTTCCGCCTCGTCCAGTGCGTGCTGAATTTCCTCTTTCTCCACTTCAAGACGGCGTACAATCTGAAAGGGTTGGGGTCCGTTCATGCCTCTTTGACTCGGAGTTTCTCCGATCTTTTTTCTCTGCCGACCTTCTGCAGCTCGTGCACTGATCGGCCTCCCTCGCTGAGTTGATCAGTTAGGTCTTTGATCTCTTGGGCCAGCGATTTGTTCTCGCGTCTCGTGCCCTCTAGCGCTTCCGCCAGTTCGTCCTGCACTGTTTTCGCCTTGAACAGATCGGTGGCCAAATTGCGCGCGTCTCGCTGCGAAGCGTCCAGTTCGGCAGCGAGGTCATCGCATTTCTTGCGCCACTCGTCGATGATCTTGTCGAATCCCTTCTGCTTCTTTTCCAGCGCGCCGGCATATGCCGCGGCACGTTCCACGTCCACTTGGGCGTCGTCCAAATCGCCCATCAATTTGTGGCGTGTTTTCTCGAGACTGGCAATCTGAACCACAGCAAATGCCAATTGTTTAATTGATTAATGGCACGACCTTTGTGTTAGCCGCTTCATTGGCATCCGACAGTTCCTGCACTTTCTTCTGCAGGTTCCGCTTGGCCTCTTCGATCTCCTCCATTTTGACCAATCCTTCCGACTCGAAACGCGCCTTCCATTGTTGGATTTCCGCGTTCAATTTGCTCATTTGGCGCAGACATTCCGCCTTGCCCTCTTGCTCATCGTCAAGCTGTTCGCGCAACGAGTCATTCTCATGTTGCACGTTCTTCAGCTGCCCTGCCAGGGTTTGTCGCTCGCGACTTTCCTCGTCCGCCGTTCGTTTCGCTTCTTCCAGCTGGCTGACAAGCTGACTCTTCAGGCGATGCAGCGAGTTCACCTTAAGATCAAATGGTCAACACCATTTTTGGGCTGAACCATGCGACTGAATGGTGGAAATCGGTCAGAACATATGACTGTCTATTGGAATGGGTCACCCCTCCTTCGATCATCCAACATTCCATTCTCCCAATTATCAATGTCCTCAAGGCCCCCCTCCCCCCCTCGATCATCCTAATTCGGTGCCCCTCCGATCATTGTCCATCCATGTCCTCAATTTGACTGGTGGAATAGTCTCGCCTCTCCGATCATCCCCCTCACCTGATTCTCCAAGTCCTCAACTTGGTGTTCCAAGTCCGCGTTTTCGTTGTGCAAACGGCTCTTCAACGCGGCAAAGTCGTTCAGCAGTCGTGCCTGCTCGTCAGCTTTGCTTTGCAGTTCGCCCAGTTGCAGTTCGATGTTTTTGATCACTTTTTCCGCCTCTTGGCGTGCCCGCAGTTCGGAGTCCGCCGTCTGCGTGGCGTCCTCCAACTCGCGTTGGATCTGCTGCTTGTCCTTCTCCACCTTGACCTTGATCTTCTGCATTTGCTCCAGCTGGTCGGTCAGCTCTGCCACCGCGTCGTTGTGCTTCTTGCGCAACGCGTTCAGTTGCGTCTCGTGGTTCAGGTTGTTCTCCTCCAAGTCGCGGCGCAGTTTGGCCAGCTCCGCCTCGCGCTTTTTGTTCACTTCAATTTGCGCCGAGGTGGCGCCGCCCGCTTCATCCAGCCGCTCGCTGAGCTCCTCCAACTCGCGTTGCAACTCTGAACGCGAACGGTCCGCCTTTTGGCGAGATTGGCGTTCCGCCTCCAACTCCTCCTCCAACTCGGAAATGCTTAAATGTGAGGGAATGAATGAATGATTGACCCGGGGGGCAGCTTTTCCTCCTCTGCTTACCGCGCTTGCAGTTCTTTGATCTGTCGCTGCAATTTGCCGACCAGCGATTGCTCTTCTTCAAGCCGTGACGACACGCTGTGCAGCTCGGACTCCTTGGCCTTCAGCTTGGACTCCAAGTCCGCCTTTTGCTTGTTGATCTCGTCAATGTTTTCCTGTGCCACTTTCAGTTCGCCTTCCGTTTTTCGTTTGGCCTTCTCCAGCTCCTGCTTGGCTCGCTTCTCGCGCTCCACGCTGTCCTCCAGGTCGTCCAGTTGCTGCTCCAACTTCTGCTTCAGCTTGTTCACATGGTTCACCTTCTCTTCTTCCGCCTGAAGGTCTTCCATCAGCTTGCGGTTGATCTGAATGGATTAAGTGTCATTGATTGATTGTTTTCAGCGATCGATCGGCTCACTCACTTCCTCTTGGTGCTTCTTCTCCTTGTTCAGCTTGGCAATGTTCTCGTCCTGCTGTGCCATTTCGTCCTGCAATGATCGCACATTGTGCTCCCGCGACTGCTTCTCCGATTCTGCTTTGCGCAACGACAGCTCCATGTCCTGCACATTCTTCTTCAACTGGTCAATCTCCTGCTCGCCCTTCTTTCGCACGCGTTGCAAGTCCGCGTTGCGGTCTTCGAGCTCGCCAAGGCGGTCTTGCAGGTCGCCCAGCTGACGGTCCAAATCGTTCTTCAGCGACTGCAATTTGTTGGCGCGTTCGTCCGATTCCTGCAGGGCGGCCTTCTCCTTTTCCAGGTTCAGGAACATCTAAAGTGATACATTAGAATGGAGTTCGGTTTCGGGGGGGAGGGGGGGGGGGAGGTGGGGAATCGAGTCAGTGTCCCCCTCCTGCGGCATTTGTTGTCCTCCACCCCCGGGCCCCACATTCACGGCATTTTACGCCTTTCTCATTCTCCACCCCTTTCCTCTACGGCATTCTTGCTTTCCGGGCCCCTCACTCAGGACATCCCCCGCCGGGCCCCGTATTCACGGCATTCCACGTCATTTTATGCCCAACTACCTCCCAGGCGGCCCCGCACTTACGGCATTTTTGTCCTCAACCAGCTTGGCCACTTGGGTCTCCAATTCCTTGCGGTTTCCCTCCTCCTTCTGCAGACTGTCCTCCAACTCTTTGATCTTCTGCTGTAGTGTGCCCATCTCCTCCTGGTCCTTGCCCATTTTGAGCAGCGGGCGGACTCGGCCGTACAGTTTGAACCAGTCCCAATTGCGCAGCGTGCACCACCCGCGGATGTTCCGCTGCAGAATCAGCAGGCCGGCGCGTTGTTGGATGCGCCGTTTGACGTCCGTCTGGGCCAAGAACCAGCGGATGCGCGATTGGAACGCGGTCATAATGATGGACAATTTGGCGTCACGTAAATCTTCAAGCCGCGCCAACACTCCCGCCTTGAAGAACACTTTGGTGTTGCCCAGCTTGAACTCCTCGTCCTTCAGCTCGCCTGCTGTCGCCAGCTTGTCCGTGATTTGTTTACTCGCTTGCTTCTCATCCGGCAATTTCGATTCTTCCGCTGCCAAAATGGCGTAACGATGCTGAAAATGCCATGTATTATTACTGGTCACTGGCGGCAATATGTTGTCACCCACCTTGAAATCCGGGTACACCATTCGGTTGGGGTAACCTTTGCGACAAATTCGGATGCCCTCCAGGACACCGTTGCAGGTTAGCTGGTTCAGCACCAGGGCGGAATCCAACAGGCCACTTTGCTTTTTCTCGTTGGGGATAATGCATCGGATAAAGTGCGGATGCGTCTGGTAGAGCATGTTCATCAGGTTGTTCAGCGACTCGCGGTACATCATGGACACGGTCATGAAGGAGGACGATTTGCCCTTCTTTTTGCCGCTGGACTGGCCCGACTTGGCCAGCTCGGCGGCCTCCTCCTGCGTTACGTAGTCCTCGAAGATGCTCAGCATCAGCTCATTCCCCTGGGCTGCTTTCAGCACGGACACCTGCCAATGCGCGAATTATGCCCCGGCCACACATTCCCTTTGATCTTACCGCCGAGTCGTTCAGCGGGTCCTTGTTCTTCTCCAGGAAGCTGTTCGCATTGTAGCGCACTGTGCCCGCGTAATGGACAATGGCAAAGTGGGCTTCGGCCTGTTTGCCTTTGGGCGGCTTCGGCTTTTGGAAGTTGGGATGTTTGCCCAAATGTTGGTCGATCATTTTCTGCACGAAAGTCATGTCGCTGGCCTTTGGCACGATGCATTCTTCGTCCAACATGGAGATGACCCCGAGGGGCTTCTCGATCAGTTCAATGCAAGCTTGCAAGTCAAGTCCAAAGTCGATGAAAGTCCATGCGATGCCTTCCCTTTTGTACTCCTCCTGCTCCAGCACGAACATGTGGTGGTTGAAGAATTGCTTGAGGGGAGAGGGCAAGCCATTTTAGGTAATTGATTATTTAATGAATCCAATCAAATGTTAAAGCCGTTCCGATCGCTTACCTGGAGACGTTCATTTACGAAGTTGATCCAAACTAAAATTGTAAGTGTTTGTCAAAGGGATGCTTTACGTTCCGTCATGCCCCGATTAGACTTACGCTGTTCAAATGAGTTCAGGTCAAAGATTTCGAAGCCGGCAATGTCCAACACTCCAATCCACAACTTCCGGTCAATTGTGCGTTGGTCCAGCGTTTTGTTGCAGCGGAAGATAAGCCATCGGAACATTCGGGCGTAGATGGCTTTGGCCAGACCAGCGACGGCCCAGCTGACCTGCTCCAAGTTCTGTCCCTTGTTCACCCATTCGTTGCCGACTCGCACTCGCGGCTTAACCAACGCTTTCAGAAAGGCTTCATGCTCAATGCCAAAGCAAATGGCCGCATTCTTTGCATCTGAACTCCTTGGATTTCATTTTGCTCCATGTTTGTTTGTTTGTTCAGTACCGTCTTCCGTGTCCACTTCGGCCTGCTCCTCCCGGGGCCTCTGTTTGAACTTCATCTCTCCCATGTGCATGATTCCTGCCACATTTTTGAACATATTGTGCACTTCGTCATCTCCGAAACCCATCACTTCGAATGCTTCTTGCGTTAATCGAAATTCGTCTTTGTCGTCTACGCCTTCGATGGTCAATTCGGCCTGCAAATTTAAATTGTTCGACTTTTTTTGGTGCTGATTGTTTGCCTGAGAGGAGAAGTGGTAGTAGGACAGCGGGTTGCTCAGCTTCAATTGGTCCTTCAGTCCCGGGTTATGGCCCGAATTGATTTGGTAGAAAATGTGGTAGGAACGCTCGCCGGGCGCTTGTCGTACCACGCGCGACTTCTCCAGCAGATAATGCTCAATGTCGCCGCCCGCCAATTTGCCAGAACCGGAGAAATGCGTACGAATGAATTTGCCGAAACGCGACGAATTGTTGTTGCGCACCGTTTTGGCATTTCCGAACGCCTCCAACACGGGGTTTGTCTGCACAATTTGTTCCTCCAATGTGCCACCCTTTTGGCCCTCTTTTTTCTCCGTCTTTTCGGAAGCAGCCAATTGAGAGGCGCCGACAATGGCGAAGTAGGAGATCACCTGAACGAACACACAGTGAGTGAGTGCCGAAGCCATTATGCAAAAGACAGTGCTCCCCCCTCTCTCTCTCTATCTCTCCTTGTCTCACCCCTCTCTCTCTCTCTCTCTCTCTCTCTATCCCTCTTTTCTTTTTCTTCTCTTCTCTCTGTCTCTCCTTGTCTCATCCCTCTCTCTCTCTCTCTTCCCCCCCTCTCTCTCTCTCTATCTCTATCCCTCTTTTCTTTCTCATCTCTCCTCTCTATCTCTCCTTGTCTCTGCCCTCTCTCTCTCTCTTTATCTCTCTCTCTCTCTTCCCCCCTCTCTCTCTCTCTATCTCTATCCCTCTTTTCTTTCTCATCTCTCCTCTCTATCTCTCCTTGTCTCTGCCCTCTCTCTCTCTTTATCTCTCCTTGTATCACCCCCCCCCCTCTCTCTCTCTCTCTCTCTCTATCCCTCTTTTCTTTCTCATCTCTCCTCTCTATCTCTCCTTGTCTCACCCCTCTCTCTTCTCACCGTCTGTCCTCTCTCCCTGCTCTCTTTCTTATCTCTCCTTGTCTCTGCCCTCTCTCTCTCTCTCCCTCACCTTTTTTGTGTTTTCAGTTTTGCCAGCTCCCGACTCTCCGGTGATCAGAATGGACTGATTTTCTCTGTCCTGCACCATGTTTCGGTATGCTTCGTCGGCGACCGCAAAAAGATGGGGCGGCCTAAAAGAGAGAAGGGAAAGGAATAGCGGCGACATTTGGGCAAAATGATTATTCAAAACAATCGAAAATATCAAATTCAATCAACAAAATATATATGCAAAGTGTCATATAGCCATTTGTTTCAAAAACTCACATTTCATTACGGCGCTTTCCAATGTACGCTTTGATGACCGATTCGGAATAAATTGGCAGCCATTTGTACGGGTTGATCACCACACAGAAAAGACCGGAATAAGTGTAGATCATCATCGAACCGTAACGATCCTTCAGGTTGGCCATCACGGACGCTTCGTTGAGGAAGGTCAAATTGGCCATGTCCTGGTAAAGTGAAAATGGCCAATTGAATGGAGGCGGTGGCGGCACGCCGTTTTCTTACGTCGGTCTTGGTGAACTTGGGCGGGTTCATCTCCTGCGTCTCCTCCTTCTTCAGCGTCAGTTCGTTGCCCTTGGCAGTGACCACGGTCACCTTGTCCCCATCCGTTGATTTAACTTCGGCGGCCACGAAGCCTTAAATGTTGAACAATTTGATCACTGATCAATGATCAGATAATGAAATTGAACAATTTGATCAGAAAATTGATGAGTCGACGTTTGGTTAAGCTGACCTTCTTCTTCGTCCGCAACCCAACAGTTCTTCTTGGAGTCGAACGCTTGGGACGTTTGCTTCATTATGTCCTCGCGGGAGACGGCAAGGAACGGAAGGCCCGGGTCGCCCTCCAAGTCCAAGTAAGTCTTGGCTTCACTCATTTTGGTGCTGGCGCGAGAATAAAATGCCGAAGATTAATAATTTGGCGGAGAGAGAGAGAGAAAGAGATGGTTGGCAGTGCGAAGAAGTAGCGCCCCTTAAGGGATTTGGGAATAAGCAAAAGGACCGATCGCCGGCTTATGAAAGGCTTTTTTGAAGGGAGGCAAAGGGGCGGAAGCAAAAGAAGCCAAAGGCAAAGGAGGAGAAAGTGATTTGGCGGAGAGAGAGAGAGAAAGTGATGGGGCCGGCAATCTGCCGATCAGCCCCGGCGGGGGATGAGCCGAGCCGACAGATGTGACGGGGGAGGGGGGGAGGGGGACGAAGCATTCGGCGAGTGTCCGTTGTGTGGGGGCGGCCATTTCCCGGGAATGGCTGCTGACGTCTTCCTTCCCCTCAATGTCTGTCTTCAACTAATCCGATCAGAACTGATCGGAAGACAGACACAAAGGCAAAGTCCGCCCCCCATTTGAAGGCAATTGGTCTTTCGGATGGAAGCGGAAGAAGAAGCATTTGGGGAGAGGGGAGAAGGGCACATAGACGAGAAGCAGAGCAACAACGGCGGGCCGAGGGATGGCGAGAGATGAACAAATAACAAAGACCGACAGAGAAAAGGGCGAAAATGGCCAATAAAAAAAAGGAAAAACAATTGCGCCTTTAAAATTCAATTCGAATTGTCCTATTCAAGTTGATACAAATTTGATTGTTTTAAAGAGACAAAAAGGTCGAAAAATTGTAAATTTCACTAAAGATTTTATATATTTTACTGTTAAATAAAAATGACTAAATTAATTCATTAAAAAATAAATTAAAAGTTTGGTTTTGCTTTGCCATTTTATTAGCATTCATTTTATTGATTCATTGCAATAAAATTAATTGAGATAAAAGCAAACGAAATGAAATTTGATTAAATTATTTCTGCTTATTCTCCAAGTCTGTTTATGTTAGCATTGTGTAGCAAATGAATGGGTTCAAACTGAACGGATGGAACCCTTTGAATGGATCGGATCAACGGAAGATGACTTTATCAGGGGCCGGAAGGAGGGGAGGGACAAGGGAAGAGGGAGAGGGAAAGTGGGTGGGAAGAGGGAGAGAGAGGAGAAGCAGAGGGATATTCCCCCCTTCCCCGAAGCAGAGGGATATTCCCCCCTTCCCCCGAAGCAGAGGGATATTCCTCCCTTCCCCCGGGGGATGGGCGGATAAACAGAGCCATACACTCACTGACTGCAATCAAAATGCACATCATCCAACCCCATCCCCCTCACATTCATTCATCCAATTGATAGCCACCTCTCTTTCTTTCTCTACTCTATCCTTTTCCCTCTATCCCTTTCCATGTCCTCTCTCTCTGTCTTCCCTTTGCAGCAGTTCCTGTCTCTTCCCATAGTCCCTCTGATCAACTCATTTTAGTCGTCGAGAAATCCGAGAAAATGCCCGGGGGGGGGGGCTTATTGCCAATGGAAAGAACTCAATTTCTTCTCTCTCTCTCTGATCAGAACTAATCCAAAATTTGAGATCGGATCGGACATTTCTTCTCCCTCAAGCAAATGTCGTCGTCGTTGGCGGCGGATGAGCTGAATGAATGAAGTGAAGAGAAGCGGCGATATTTGGGATATATGTGAAGGATGAACTCACTCAAATCCCTGCAATATTTCCTTCATCGACAGCTGTGTCTTCTCGGCTAAGTGCCTTCTCTCATCAAAATGAAAGTATTTGCAAGGATTTTGAGGCAAAAACTTTGGGAATGGAAAGGCTGGCAAAATATGTTTAATTGGAGTTGGTTGGAGCAGAAACAGCGGCAGTTGTCCCCCCGGGGGAGGAGAGGGGGAAGGCATAATGGGAGGGATGGCAACGGAAGGGAGGAAAGGAAGAGGGGAAGAAAACGGAGGGAAAAAAGAAAGAACATTCCATCCCTCCCACAACAAACAATAACAACAAAATGGTCAAATCATCAGCAGCATCAGTGCTTCTTCCTCTTCCTTTTCTTGCTCCTCCTCCTTCTCTCTCTTCCACTCTCTCCCTTGTCTCCGCCTCTCTGCGTTCTCTTCTCTTCTTCCTCCTCCTCCTTCTCTTACCCACTCTCTCCCCCACTCTTCCTTGTCTCCGCCTCTCTGCTTCTGTTTTCTTCCTCCTCCTCCTCCTCTTACCCACTCTCTCCCCCACTTTTCCTTGTCTCCGCCTCTCTGCGTTCTCTTCTCTTCTTCCTCCTCCTCATTCTCTCTTCCACTCTCGTCTCTTTTTCCCACTCTCTCCCCCACTCTGTCCTGTCTCCCTTTCCTTCTCTGCGTTCTCTCTCTTCACTTCCTTCGTTCACTCGAATTGTATTCTGACAGCGTATGTCTCCTCCTGATCACCAGTTTGGGTGTCCTCCACGAACAGCAGAGCCTGTTGCGGATCAGAAGAATTTGCGTGGTAAAAAAAACTCGCCAAGAAAAAAAGAAAGAAAGAAGAGAAAAGGCATTTCATTTTGAAAGAGTTAAACAATGCCTACCATTATGTATTACCTGAAGGGTGTTTGGCCTTGTTTGAGGTATTTGAATGATTAATGGCAAAGGAATGGACGAATTTGGAGGGATCGGAGGAGGCAAAGGGATTGGCAGAGAGAGAAGAAGCGGATCGGAAGAGATTAGCCGGAACTGACGCGGAATGCCGAAGGGATTATGAAGCGGAATTCTCTACAAAAAAGGGGGGAAGGCGAGGGATGTCATGCCAACTTTAGAAGTGAACTTCCCGCCAAATCAGGTACTCACTTTGCGCAAAACTCCTTCAGTGCCTCGCGGCACAGTGACTTCGAACAGCTTGGCAATGTTCGGTTCGTCTACGGCGACGCTCAGCAGCCATTGGCCCAACTGTTCATTTGGTTTGTTTATTGGAATTAGTTGTTGAACAAATGGACCATTGTGCATGTGCTGGCAGCGACCGCACTGATCAAAAGATGGCAATGTCCGATCAGAGAGGGACGCAGACAGACAGACATTTGAGAGAGAGTGTTAGCAGAGGCGGCGAAAGACGCACTTGGCAAAAGGCCAATGGAAGACGAAGACGGTTCTGCAGAGGAACAGAACAAGCGGACGAGTTCCCCCGCCGGCGGTTGGATGAACCCGTTGAGCTGCAGCCGAACGCGTTGGCCTTGGACGGCGCTCGAATGGAGCCGACCCATCGAATGGACAGAAAAGCGATGAACGGCGACAAGTTCGTAATGGTAGTGATCAGAAAAGATAAACACCAAAAAGTCGCGCACATCGGACAGCCCTCGAGATGAACACTTTTTGGGGGGAAGTGTTAACAAAGATGGCATTATTGGAAAGGAACCTGAACGCGCAACCGCTGAATGCCATCGGAGGAATGGGCCTGAAGAAGGCAAATCACTGCCGGGTCGGACACTCTGATGGACGACACTTGGGGCAGAGGCCATCGACTGATCGGCACTGCTCTGATCAATTTCCGACCTTCGTCAGAGAACCACACAAAGTTTTGGCTAAGGAAAGGGCGCGAGACTGAAACGGCCACCTCCAAAATGGCCAACGGATTGCCTTGGGGGAGCCGTCGAAAAAAAGCCTGGACATGATAAGCATGACAGTCTTGGAAAAAGCAATGGCATAAATAACTTTTGCTTCTGTGCCGGAAGTCCATCCCTCCTCAGTTGTGCCCGTGTCAAAACGAAGTGCCATTTCGACCTAATTTGAATTAAGCCTTAATATTCCAAAATGGCATTTTCGAATGAATTCGCTTTCGAACCCTTTCCATTCCCCTCAAAATCGTTG
Organism: Heterodera carotae; assembly: GCA_024500135.1. Lineage (NCBI taxonomy): Eukaryota > Metazoa > Nematoda > Chromadorea > Rhabditida > Heteroderidae > Heterodera > Heterodera carotae. The sequence goes on from JAKKIK010000326.1 coordinate 17,646, forward strand.
TCCACGCATTTGCCTCTTCTTCCCATTCGAATGCACAATTGCCAATGTCCCTTTTGCCGTGCCTTTGTCTCAGAAATTCTAATTCGTCCTTCGACGTCACCGGACTCAGCCGGCAATCATTCACTTCCAATGCGCAAATGCAATCCTCCGAGAAGGGATTTCGAAGTTGGAATTGGAAATGAACAAATTGGCCGCCGACGGCATCGGCCCGAAGAGAAGTGGTAACAGAGGAGAACACCTTGGAAGGAATGTAAAACAGCCTTCGAAAAGGTCTTTTGACTGCGGAAAAGTGGCCACTGATCAGTCGCATCAAAAGTGGCCACTGATCAGTCACAGCAAAGTTCCACACTGATCAGTCGCATCAAAAGTGGCCACTGATCAGTCACAGCAAAGTTCCACACTGATCAGTCGCATCAAAAGTAGCCACTGATCAGTCACAGCAAAGTTCCACACTGATCAGTCGCATCAAAAGTGCCACTGATCAGTCACAGCAAAAGTGCCATTAATCAGTCGCATCAAAAGTGCCATTAATCAGTCGCATCAAAAGTGCCACTGATCAGTCACAGCAAAGTTCCACACTGATCAGTCGCAGTAAAAGTGCCACTAATCAGTCACATCAAAACGCATCAAAAGTGCCATTCAGTCGCATCAAAAGTGCCATGCCGCAGAGCATTTTGCTGACCGTTCTGAGTAGAGCCAATGCTTTGCCCTCTCGACGAAGTGCCCGATAGGTGGCCAATTCTTCGCTAAACAAGAATTTAGTCGTCGTGTCGGATGCGACTTGGCCCAAAAGTTCGCCGTTTTGGCGGCTTTTCAACTGAGCCCATTGTCTCATCCGCTTCTGCTCAGCCTCTCCAAATATTCGCATCGATCTCTGCTCCAAATCCATCCTTAAGCCTTCCCAATCATTTGCTTCTTCGCTTCCTTTCCAACCTTTGAAAAGTCAAATATCGCTGCAAGGGATTCATTCCGTCGTTCAGTCGCAATGAATGGGCCCTCTCATCGCCGTCCATTTGAGAGCGGCGTCGAATTTGCGATTTGGCCAAATGTTCTGATAATTTAAATGGCCGAAAGTCTTAAGGAAAGACTATCAAAACGCACTTCCAACATTTGACATGCGAAAATAGAGAAGACCAACGAGTTGATTCCTTCCGATGGAGGGGAGAAAGGCACTTTGGAGGACGGGCGCTTGAACGGAGCATTGAAGAGCGGGCGAACCCTGGCGAAGAAGGCACTGAACGAGGGGGGGGGGGGTGAATTGGAGAGGCAAATAGAACACACTCATCCCTCGGGGGACGGAATGGGTTACGGACTGTTGGAAACCACAGCAAAAATGTGATCAGAACCCCCGAAGGCGTGCCAAAATGTGATCAGATTTGTAGTTCTATTAAACTTAGGTGCAAAGATTGTTATGTTGTTCGTAGGGGTAAAGTTCGTTATATTTTTTGCAAGTTTGTCTATTTCTTTTTCTTTTTGGTCCATAGATTTTTTGATTATTTTTAATTCCAGTTAATGGACTTATAAAAGAAGCCCAAAACTATCTATTCTTTAAAATATCTGATGTTATCAAAGATATTAAACAAGTTTTAAAGGATAACAAGTAACCCAAACCCCCGAAGACGTGCCAAAATGTGATCAGCCCACTTTCCAATCAGTGTACAATCCTTTCCTCTGACCAAACTCATCTGACCTGAAGCGGTACGGAAGTTGAGCCAACGTAAAACCTTTTGTAAATTTAAGCAAAATGAAACCAATGAAAAAAATGCCAAAAAAAGCGAACAGAGATTCGGCCTCCCAAATGTGAAAATGGACGCACTCATTCAGCAAATAGCGCCAAAAGTCCTTCCGCTGAGTGTCAATGTCAAAACGGACCTCAAAAATTCAATATTTGTGACAGTCAAATTGGCATTTGTGCAACAAACAATAAGCCCCGGGGCATTTTGCTCATCCGTGCCGCTTCGGTAAAGAACGAATGGCTCTTCTCCATTCGCGGCACTTTCGGAATCCAAAAAAAGACTGAAAATTGGCATTTTAAAATTTAAATGACCCAAAAAACAAAACAAAAAAAAACCTTTCGGTAATTATTGGCTCAAAAGAGAAGAATTGGAAGGATAAAAACAACTGATGAGACGACGGAATTGTGTTTAAAGCACCCAATCTGACAATGAATGCCGAAAATTGGGGAAAATGTGCCAAATTTGTGTACTTTTTGAATGCCATAAACTGAAAGGACACTTCATTGACACCGAATTTATCAATTCGTTCCAATTCCATTCGAATTTCCCTTTTTGCCATTGCGTCGATGGGTTTAATGTCGGCCGATTTGATGAGATCGGTAAAATGAAAATGGGTCAATTGGTGAACGACTCGACGAGGAAAAGCCGAAACTCTGAATTGTTGGCATCAGACAATAAATCGAAATGTTTGTTTTTAATGATTTGTCCGTTTGCCTCGCAGGGGGAAGTTCAATTTCGATGGCATTTTGTTGGTTTTCAAGCATCGATATTGAAGAGTGCCGTGCTCGACGGCGTGTGACAGTGCCGCCTTTTTTCTAAATTCAAAGAAATCACTTTTAAATTTAATTTAATATTTCTTTTATCCACCGGTGACAAAATGGCATCTTCTCGCCCAATCTCTTCAATTTGAGAAGATTGTGAATTGTGCTGCTGTTTTGTCTGCTGAATGATAGGAGGGGACAAAAACGGCGAAAGTTCGTCTTCAAATTGATGAATGGCATTTGATGAATGGGGTCGAAGGTCAGGCCGAGGCAACGGAGTTTGTTGGGAAGAAAGCAATGAAAGAGCGCCCATCCGATCGCCGTCCTTTGAGACAAAAAAAAACAAAAAACAATTCCAAAAAGGGCACACAATTCGCCCGCTGAATAAAACCATTAATAATGGCACAAAATTGAAACGAATTTCAATTTTGGCGGAGGGAATTGGAAACGGAGAGGAAAAGCCGTGGCCATGCTGCTGGACAATGGGCGAATGGCGGGAGAGAGCGGCGGCGACGGCGGCACATTGGGACAATTCGCGAAGACAAAAGCCGTCGAAGGGCGCGAGCCGTGGGCCCCCAAGCACCTAAAAGTCGAGGAGAGTGATTTCCGATTGAAATTGGGGGGCCCTCCTCCTCCTCACCTGCAGTGTGATTGTGTCCGCAAAAGTGATGGTGCCCCGAGGGGAAGGCGTCCACGCGGCCCAACCAATTCGGACCATTCTGGCATCCGAAAGAATGTCCCAAAAAAGCAGCAAAGGCAATTAGAGGAGGAAATAAGTATGATGGCAACGCACAGTCTCTTCCGTACGGGAACCAACGAGATATTCAAGCACAAAAACAATGGACATCGATGGATCGGCGGCATTTAAATGCCGAAGTCGGACACTGTTCCAGGCACAAAATTCTGAAGAACTGTCCAACGATTTTTTATCGCCATTATTATTAAAAGGACAAATAAAATTGGCACCCAAAATTTGTTCCATTTCTTCGGCCCAATGATTGAGAACGTTGACGAAAAGGGTCAGCAACAGAAGCAGAAGGGAGGCTTGAATGAAGCAGAACAGAAAGAGGCTCTTCAACAAATGCCAATCCGTTATGAGTGCCAATCTTTGAAAGAAATTAATGCCAAAAAAATAGAAAAACAAAGTCAAAAGTTTGTTGCCTTAAGGCGCCTTTCCAACACACGAAGCTGAGGAAAAGCCTTCGAGTGGGGCTTATTGCGCCCATAGCAATGTTCTCGACTGATCATGCCGAGAATGATGGCATCGGACACATCGGCCGAATGGACTCCGACGTAGGACAATACCAAATTGTCCAAAATGGACGTAAAAGCAAGCGCCGATTGGTCGGAGTCGTCGGAAATTTTGGGCGAAGGTAATCCAGAAATGAGAAGGAACTCGGGGAGAGTGAAGGAAGGATGTTCGGTGGAAAGACGAAGTGAAGCGACCAGGACGGCATTGAGCCGCTGGAGATGGGGCAGAAGTTGGGGGAGGGAGTCGGCGAACAGCAAAGGACGGCAAGAGCCAGCGAAGAGCGGAAAACTGAGGGAATTGTTAGAATGGGGGGACAATTGGGAGAATTCCGGGGACGAAGGAGGGCAGGGGGCAATCGGAAAAAATCGGAGGGGGAGTCGTGGACAATGGAATTAGGAGAGGAGAGGAAGGGGGACAATTGGAAATGGGAGAGGGGAGGGGGCAATTTGAATTAGGAGAAAAAAGGTGGGGCACAATTCGAATTAAGAGAGGGGGGGGGGGGGGCAATTGGAATTAGAAAAGATTGGGGAGAAGAATAAGTCAAAGGTCACCTCTGTCTGAGCTGACTATCGCCCACGGAGGGCACCGAGTCGGATGTGATTTGTGCAACTTCAAACACGGGCATCGTTGTCCAACACAGTGACGTGCCATCTCTTCGGTTACGGTATTTGTTAAAAGTTACTGTACACCAAAAGAATGCGCCCGCTGTATTAATACTTGTTTCCCAATTCCAATACAATAACAGCAGTTTTGTGTGCTGAAGTTGTCCGAAAACGGAAGGACACATTCAAATTAATAGAAGAAGAACGGCAATTGCATGCAATTTGTTTCAGAGAGCCACAAAAACGACGCGAGTAAAAATTGTAAAACGAAAGGCGAAGGAAATAGCCACCGTTGGAGAGCTGAAATGGGCGAAAGATAGAGAGATAAAAAAAGAGAGGGAGGGAGAGAGACAGAGACAAAAAGAGAGAGACAGGTAGAGAGAGAGAGAGAAAGATAGAGAGAGAAAGAGAGATAGAGACAAAGAGAAAGAGAGGGAGACAAAGAAAGAGAAAGAGAGAGAGACAAAGAGAGGAGAGACAAAGAGAGAGAGAGAGAGGGAGAGAGACAAAGAGAGAGAGAGGGACAGAGACAAAGAGAGAGAGAGGGACAGAGACAAAGAGAGAGAGAGAGAGAAAGTTGCATGACAAAAAGTGGCACAACGACAATGGCATTGGTGGATGAGAATGGATGACCTGCTTGAAGTTGAGCTCGAACAGCTCCACAATGTGCAAAGAGTCGCTTTGGTCCGCAAATTGTTCACCAAAAGTGCCAATTGGCAGTGCCCTCGTCCTTCTGCTGATAATTATGCAAAATGAAAAAGGGCAGAAACAGAACGAATAACTCACGTCATTTTTTGAAGCCAATTGTCTTCAGCCATTTTCTATTGTTGAAAAGGGAGACAAAGAATGAATGAATGGTCAGTTTGGGAAAGTGACAATTTTGGGCACCAAACCAAACATCGAATTGGCACAATGAATGACCAAAGGGCATGAAACCATGGAAACCAATGTCATTTTAGGCATTTGAACTATCGCCACAGTGTTTGGCATAATGTTTTTGAAAGGGATTTTATATTTCGTTGCTTACGTTGAATAAACGTAAAGCATTTACGTAAAGCAAACAAAAATAATAATTAAACACATTTCCTAAATTCTAAACATATAATTTTAGCATTTTTTTGCGATGTTTTTGCGCCTAAATAATGTGAAAGTTTTGGTGATTTTATGTTTTGTTTCTTTTGTTTTTACCACGACACATTCAATTGGAGAAGGCTCAAGGGAAGAGAATGATGAGGAGGAGGAAGAAGAGGCAAATGCTGACGATCCATTGATAAAACGGAATAAAGAGGACAATGTAGTCCTGTTGAACGCCGACGGGGAATTCGATGTCCAAAAACAGTCACCCGGTTGGAAATGTGACCGATTGTCTCCCAAAACAATTTTAAAATTTAGTCGTTGAATTGTCAGGAGAATTTGTCAGTGAGGAGCAACAAAAAGGGCAAAAGGCGGAAAAAACTGAGCAAGTGGAAGGCTTCGAAGAGCTTATCCCCGAAAAGGGAAAATGGTCGTTGGGATGAAAAAATGCAATTTTAAATTAAAATTTATTTTCAGGGAATTCAATGCAAAAGCTGAGGCACTTTACAATGGGGCAATGCGCATTCTCAGCAGACGCAGGTGGTCAGAGGCGGTTCAGCCTGACATCAGAACGGCTTACATGGACTTGGAAGAGGCTGCGCAGTTGGGCCATTTAGACGCACTAAAAGTTTTAGGCAAATAAATAATCATAATGACCAGTTTAAGCTGATTTGTACAATATTTGATAAAATTTGACTATTCTCTAAGGAGGCCGAAAAGCCATTCGAATTTTAGATTTTCCAACCAAGTTTGGGTTCCGAAATGGTCTGACTGAAATTAGAATGAATTTTTTTATGCGGCATTAAATTTAATAATAATTTATCGTTTTATATGTTCCCGACCACTTTTTCCTATCACAAATTTAGGTTTTTCCTACCTCTTCGGTGATTACAGATGGAGCGTCGATGAGGCGAAAGCTATTTTTGAAAAGTTGGCTGAGTTTGGCTCACCCAATGCGCATTTGGGTCTAGGATTTTTGCATTCGACGGGAGCAGGGATGGGCGAGCCAAATCCGTCACTTGGCTTCCTCCACTACACTTTCGCAGCCCTTGGTGGAAATCCGCTTGCCCAAATGGCTTTGGTATGCCTTTCGAGAATCAGATCCAAATTTGGTGTCTAATTGATGTACTGTTTAAAGCAATGGCTTCTTTTCAGGGCTATCGCTTTAATAACGGAGTTGGAACGAAGCCAAACTGTGAAACGGCGTAAGATCATTGTTATATTTGTTTTCACAAAAATATCAAATTTAGCTTAATGTGGTATAAAAAGGTTGCTGACCGTGTAGCTTCCCAAGTACAATTGACTGGGACTCCGTCCATCCAACGCATTCGAATCCCCGACGAGTTGGTGAGATTTGTCTTTTTATTTCAACCTTTTTTATTTGTTTGTCTTAGGAGTCGTCAACCATAACGGGCACTTTACTGGACAACAATGTGTTTTCCTATTACAAATACCTTGCAGAAACGGGCGACATGCAGGCCATTGTGAGTTTGCGTGTTTTGGTTGCTTTTACATTTGCTTTGCTTTTAGCTTGGTTTGGCCCAACTTTATTTGACCGGCGGGAAGGGAGTGGCGATGGATTTGGTCGGACAATTGCCCCACCTTCTCTTATTCATTTTACGATTTATTTTAAGAATTCTGCAGCGAAGTATTTCATAATTGCTTCTGATGCCGGCAGCAGTCAAGCAAATGGCTATTTGGGCAAAATGTTTTTGCAGGGGACACACGCCACTCCGCAGAATAACATCACCGCCTTTCGCTACTTCAAAAAGGCTGCGGACAAAGTCAATTTCATGATAATGGCCACAAACATTAAAATTTATCACCGCTCGTTTATTTAGGGCAATTCCATTGGTCAAGCCGGCCTTGGGATGATGTTTCTTTATGGGTATGGAGTGAAACAAGAGGAAACGAAGGCATTGAAGCTGTTCGCACTTGCGGCTGAGCAGGGCTCACCGGATGCGCAGCTGCACTTGGGACAGATGTATTTCAGAGGAATGGGCGTCAAAAGGTGTAAACTTTGAAAGGGGCTGTAAAGATACGCGGCCATACAAAATAGGATTTATCGAAAATCCAGAATAAGCCATGTTTTGATTTATCTCAAATCCAGAATATGTCCTGTTTGGGGGAATTGGTCTTGGTTTAGCACTTACAATTGGCCCTGGCTTCGGGCACATAAACAGTTAAATTAATTAATTTTCGGCTTTCAGGGATTTCAAGCAGGCATTGAAGTACTTTCAGCTGGCGTCCCAATCTGGCCATATTTTGGCCATTTATAATTTGGCCCAAATGCATGCCAAGGGCACCGGTGTTTTGCGAAACTGTCGCGTGGGGGTCGCTCTGTACAAAAATGTGGCGGAGAGGGGCCGTTGGGGCGAACGTTTTATGGACGCGTATTTGCGCTTCCAAAACGGTGGCGCTGTGGATGAGGCGGCGTTCCGTTATTTGTTTTTGGCTGAGTTCGGTTACGAGGCTGCTCAAACCAACTTTGCCTTTTTGGTGGATCGGGAGGACACTCAGTTGTTCAGCAAGGAGGAGGCGTACCGGAGAGCGTTCATGAATTGGTTGAGAGCGGCAAACCAAGAATACCCCGTGGCCAGGGTGAAGCTGGGTGACTACAAATACTACGGAATCGGCAGTGAACCGAGCATGGAGGAGGCTGCCGAGCACTACAAATTGGCCGTCACCTCCCATCAGAATGCACAAGCAATGTTCAACCTTGGCTACATGCATGAGCACGGGCTGGGCGTGCACAAGGACTTGCATTTGGCAAAACGCTACTACGACTTGGCGGCCGAGACGAGCACAGAGGCGGTTTGGCCGGTGGCCATGGCATTGGTGAAGCTGAGGGTGGAATTTCTGCTCGAATACCTCCTAATGGTGAACGGCTGAAAAGTGACCAACGCGAATACAGACCAACAAATTTAGCATTTCGCCAATCGGACTCCTTCGCTTGAACTGCTAGACACCGTTTTGGGCCCCGACTGGGACTTGTATTTGATGAGTCTGATCCTCGGTCTCATCGTTTGGTTGGCCTATTGCTACTTCAGAAATAGGCAAAACGGCGGCGGACAACGGAATTGAGTGAAGGAAGGCGCTGCTTGGATGATTTAGGGCTAACATTGGACGGCATTTGTTCATTCTGTGATTTGATTCGACCCATTTGCTTATATCCTTCCACGAAAAGAAGTTCCTATCATCGGTCAAATTGTTGAGTTTTATCACAACTCACTCTATTAGTACATATGAATCGACCTTTTTTGTTGATATTTATTTTATGAACATTTGTATTATACATCTTTTACACATTTTTCAACAAAAGCTATTAATTGACAATCGGCTATTTTTGCCTTACTTTTTTGTTGATTGGTAATTGTCGCTTTTTATATACATATTATAATTAAAATGCAAATTGAGGCACTTTGAAGGAATGTTGGAACGTCTTTTATCTCAATTAACTTCGCGAAGTGCGAATTTGGTCCAATTTCGGTCGACAAATACCGTAAATTTCTTCCAGCGCCGAAGTGGCGATGTTTTGTGGAAAACGGTGACGCAAGTGTCCATGGGAGGAATGAAGCGGGGAAGGGCTCGCACTCGACAGCCCGTCCGACCGCTGCCCCAATTCTACAAAGTCGGCATGCTCAAGTCAAGTGAGTAGCCACAAATTATTGCACTCGCTAGCAATGTATTTGTTAATGCATCATTTCGCTTCTTTTTCCAAATGTGCCATTTTAATCCCAAAATGGTCTCGTTTAGTCTGTCAGTTTGACATTTTGCCAATTTTTTCCTTTCGTTAGGTCCACTGCGGATTCGATATCCCGGGCTGAACGCGCCCATTGATCGTGAAAGTGTCGCCGAATTGGCCGCAAGGCCATTTTATTTGGAGGAACAATCCGAGCAGGAGAGGGAGGAGGTGCTTAACTTTGTGAAGACTCAAGTGGACAAGAAGGGGAAGCAGAAGCGCTATCTGAGAAAGGAGCGCCTCACTCCGCTGGAAAGAGGCTTCAGTGGTGGCACTTTCATGGGGCAGCACATGGGACCGCCTCCGGACATGGACGGCACAAGCATGGCCGACTTCGAGTGCATTTGTCTCTTTGTCCGTGGCAGGATGGGTCGACCCGACTTTTAGCCTCAACTCTTCCCTTAAGAACGATAGGACAACGCAAATGCATCCGATCAGAGGCAGAGTCTACAAGACGAGGGCACTTGTTTTTGTCGGCAACAAGAACAAAGTTGGCGGTGAGTTACAATAAGATGAATTGTATAGCACCTTTTGGGTCGTGATTAAGGCTACGCAATTGGAAGAGCTAACGGCTTCAAAATCAACATGGCAATTGCGCGAGCCGTGAAGAAGGCGTCGCGCGACCTTTTTCACATCGAATTACATGAAGACAGAACCGTTTTCCAAGTCCGTTTTGCATCTTTTGAGTTTTCATCCAAACCGGTTTTAGGACTTTTTCTCCGAGTGCCGAAATACGCGCATTTTTGTACAGCGCCAAGTGCAGGGTTATGGCCTTTGTGCCCATCCGAGACTGTTGAAAATTTGCGAAGTGATTTCTTTTTCTGTTATCGATTGATTAGCACCGATTTTGAGATTAAGAGATTGCCTTTCAGCTTCTGGGAATCAAAGACCTGCTTGCCAACGTCCGCGGAGGCACTAAAAATTACATCGCATTGACTTATGCCTTCATCACCGGCCTTCTCCACCAAGAAACGCACCAACAATTGGCCGATCGCACGCGACTCCATGTGGTCGAAATGTCTCCGAATCGCCAATACTTTCCGCAAATTGTAGCCTCGCCACTGAACGCGCCCGTCAAAGAGGACAACGAAGTTGATCCGAAAGAGGTGAATAGTTGAAGAGAAATTTGCGCAAACGGAAAGCAATTGGAAGCCAAGAAAGGACAATGGCAATTCAAACAAATTCTTTGATTTAGCGACTGAAATTGGACGAATATTACGGCGAAGGTCGTTTCCCGCTGCACAAGTTGGGGCGGAAGCCTTTTTATTACAACACTACTGGCCATCAACATGCCGAGTGGACTAAGCATCCGTACAGAAACATGGAAACGGTAGGGGGGGGGGGTCGATGACATGCATTAAAAGTGGTTGCTGGACGGATTCCCGCTGGGTTCGGTATTCATCTCGGCTATTTAGAAAATGATACGTTTGCTCGCTGACGGAGTGGTGAAGCGATGGACGCGGAAGGAAAGGTTCCAATGGAGCCAAAGGGAATTTGAATTGGTTGCGAGCGGGCAAAAGCCGATGCCATTGGGACTTGGCCTGACATCTGTCAATCCGCCAGAGGGAGAACAAAAAATAATCGGCGGAGGAGGAATAGCACCCATTGAGTCGGATGGCAGCCTCTCTTGAAGCTTGGAATTCCGTTTAAGAATTTGTCTATTTTTTGTGGGCACAAATGTTTTGGGTTGCCTTTGGCATTAATAAATGTTTGATTGATTCTTATTAATGGATGGGTTTGTTTTTTGCTCATTCGTCGATTCATTTATTTCGTTTGTTTGCCGTCTCCGCGTTTCATCTCCGACCCACCGGAATCCGATCCTTCATCATCAGTACCTGTGTTTGTTTGTTTGTTTTATGTACTCAATGCCATCCCCCGGTCCCTTTAATCTGATCAATGATCACCTTCATCAGTTTCATTGCTGGAGCCCTTTTCAAAAATCTTTGCGTGCCATTTGCCTCCTCAATAAGTGCCGGCGGCCCAATTTTAACTTTTTGGGGCTGGACAAAGTCTGAAGAATGTTAGCTTTTTACTGACTGAATTGTAATTTTTAAACAACCAAGTTGCTGCTCCAAGTAACACTCGGGGAAACGGCTGCTCATTTCGTCCAAGCAAAGGCCGTCATTTTGGCAAATGCCCGCAATAATTTTGCATGACACTGAAGGGGCAGAAATTGTTAATAATGATTTGGCGTGGATAAATCGAACGACGCGAAAGAACTCACAGAGAAATTTCGGATTGGCATTTGTCAACAAAATATGTGAAGAAAATACCGCCAAAAACAGAAGAGACGCCCACGGAAAAGAAAGTGCCGAAGGGCTGCTGTTCATGTTATTTTGTCTGTTCAACGGTTTAAGTTACAGTGGACAAATAAATTGTAAGAGGAGACCCAAATGAGCCTTGGGGGGTTTTTTGTTGGTGAGCTAAGGGTTCGAATGAGCCGCTAGTGAATGGAGAGGGTGGAAGGCGGGGGGGAAGGAGTGGGAGGATGGATGGCATTTTGCCCCGCTTTTTTGGCCGCTAATGACGACGCTCGCCCAATGTCAGTCATTACGGCGGATCATCCATCCATCAGTGTCCCCCCCCCCCCTTATCCATCCCCTCCCCCCCCCCCCCCTTATCCATCCCCTCCCCTCCCCCTCCCCCCTATCCATCCCCTCCAATTTGTGTCCAATTGTTGACAGTTTCGATTGTCTCCATTCGCTTGCTTCATTAAATGCAAAGAGTTGCACGACAAAAGCCAAAATTGGCTCAAAAAATCACTGTCTTCTTCTGCTTACTAAATACTAACCGTATGAAAATAATTTAGACAAAAATGAAAAAAATTTAAATATTAACACAAAAATGCCGTATTAAATAAATCCGAGTCAATGGGCTCGGTGAGAAAGGGAACTGCTGAGAAGGGAATGAATGAATGAATGAATTTGCATTGGGTGGAAATGGCAAAATGCGGGAAAATGGAAACGTCAAAAAGTATTATGTCAAGCCCGCCGGAGGGGCCAATGCCATCCAAAAGAAAACCGAAGAGGCGCAATTACACTGACGCTGAGCAAAGGGCAGTAAAAGATGCCAAAGAAATATAACCACTAGAGCAGAATTCGGGATTAAAATGCTAAAAAAAAAATATGTACGATATTTTGTTCCATTTCGTTTAATCCTTTTTTTACTCTTTGTTTTTCATTTGATTTATATTCATCATTATATGTACCTTGAATGAATGAATGGCAAAAAGTAAGGGAGCGGTAGGGGACCAATGTGGGAAATGTTATGGGGTTAAGGCGGAGGGGACGGTGGCGAGATGGGGGCGCGGGACGGCGGGGGGCGGGGGGGAGGGGAGTGAGGGGGAGGGGGAGCTGGGCGATTTGTTGGAAGGGTGTTCATCAGCAGCAGCAGAACGAAGTAAACGGCTGATGGGGGCAATTTATACATAACATTCATTGGGTGGCTTCTATTGCATTGGAGGGGGGGGGGGGGGGAATAATATTTATTTACTTTTTTTAACATGGATTTTGTTCATTTTTTCCAGAAGAATGGGGCGGCTGATGGCATCCAACTGCGTTTGCATCCGTGAGAATGAATGCCAATATGAAGATAGAAATGCAATAATTGTCTTGCATGAGATTTCCTTTCCCGTCCCGTATATCCACCATTTCCATCCCAATCATTTGTCAATCCTTGGCCTTTTTACCTCAGCGGATTTTCCATTGCTCCAGCGACTTTGCTGCTGATCAACCCTTTTGATCATTTGATCAACTGCATTAGTGCATATTTGCCGATTCACAATTTCCCATCACTTCTTCCATTTCATCCATCGCTTTTCCCACGTTCTTCTCGTTTCCGCTTTTTGATTAAAGCGCCGTCCTTCAACTTTTACACAACCATTTGCTGTTTTGTGGCCTTTTTCTTAGGTTAAAGCGCATTATTCTTAAAAAGTTCGATTGAATTGATGGACGGACACTTTCTTTTTCAAATTTTCAACAAATACAATCCAATTATTTAATAAATACATTTTAATTTAATTGATACAATGGAGGCAGTACATTTTATGATCTAATTTTGTTTGTTGGACAGAGGCGGGCGGAATAATGCGATCGGAGCCGCCCCCAATGGAAATGGCAAACTTTTCTTCCCAATCCATTTACCGCATCTCCTATTGACCACCAATACAATGTTTTCGCATCAGATTTCGTTGGCCGTCGGCGGTTGCCCTTTGATCCCCCCCATCTTTGCCCTAGGGAAAGTTCCCCGGGCGGTCTCTTTGAAAGGTCGCCTTTTCACGATTCTCTTATTTTATGTCATAACATGTTAAAAAACAAACATTTGGCTTTCAGATGCTCTTGGGTATTATTGTACTATGTTTGATTCATATTTAATTCATCGAAGGCTCTAATTTTGTATTACAATCAATCCATCTGTCTCCTATCCCCTCCCCCCCTCCCCCTCTCTATTCTTCCTCGTCCACCCCTTCCTCCTCCCAACTCTGTGGTCCCATCAGTGGCATTTGTCACCAATTCTTTGATGCATTTGGCCTTTGACCGTCAGTGGGGAAGGCGGGGCATTGTTTTTTTTTTGTCCAGGAAAGGGCTATAAACGAAAACCCTTTGGGTCCAATTAACAACGGAGGGTCCCTCCAAAAATGGATGCTTATGGATGCAGTGACATTTTCGGGATGCCGAATATGCCAACTTTCTTTGGCTCTCCGCTTTCATTCGGTCCCCCAAATGCAACAAATTATGCTCTAAACTTTTTTGGGCACAATTTGCATTTCTTACAATTGAAAGTGCCATAAATCTTAAAAATAATTGTTACTATCCAAGCTCATTTTCAGCCTTTTGAACTCTCTGACCGCCATGCACAGCTTGTTCTATTCGTGTGCAAATTTTTGCACCAAAACAAACGAAAAGCGCCGACGGAATTCGAAAAATGGCAACAAAATTTGGAGGCCGAAAGCGATAGTGACAACATTAATTGCCATTTTAATTTGGAAAGGATCGCTCACAATGAGCAACAGTGAAACAACCGTTCCAACAACAAAAACATCGCCAAAAAGGACGACAATTGGTCCAATGGTCAACCTTTTAAATTCGGAAGAGCGACTTTTGTTGCGTCAAGCATTTGCACGCAAATTTGGGCTCGAAACACTAATCATTGGCACTGCCGATGGCCATGGTTCAAAGACACACAAAGTGCCACCGTATATTTGGACACTGTACGAGAATCACAGTGCAAATCCGGGAACAGAAACCATACGGCATTACGCCACTTCGGCACATTTACAAGAGGCTGACAATGTGTGGCTAATGTTTAATTTGAGTGCCACGGGCAGAAATGTCGAAAAGGTGCCACAAATAAACGAATTCAGAAAACAATGTGTAGGTTCAGGAACTAATTGTTCGTGCCGAATTGCACTTTCCCGGAGGGAAATCGACAAAAGGAACGGTGCACAAAGTGACAAAACTGAGGGAAATGCCGGCGGGGAAGGACGGAATCGAATTGCTGGAGGGGAAAGGGATGCTGGACGTGGTCAAGCTGATCAGAGCACATCCCACGGAACAGGAACAGGTGCGGGCAACGAATGGGCGATACAAATGGTCGATCATTTGACTGACATATGGTCGATCATTTGGCTTATCATTGTGTGGACAAATGGTCGATCATTTGGCTTAACTTGCATGGACAATGGTCATTCATTTGACAGACAAATTGTCGATCGTTTGGCTTAACATTGCATGGACAAATGGTCATTCATTTGACAGACAAATTGTCGATCGTTTGGCTTAACATTGCATGGACAAATGGTCATTCATTTGACAGACAAATTGTCAATCATTTGGCTGATCCTTGGCGACATTTGGCTATTGAATTCTAATTTTAAGCTCATTTTGACGTGGAGTTTGCCCCGAGGGAGTGACCCTTTGACAACGGAACATTTGGAGAACATTGCACTGATTTTGTTCACAGACAGCAAAGAAGCTGATGGCAAGAAAATTTGGTCAGAATCGGTTCAAACGAAAGTAAAAAGGCGGGCAAAGCGTTGGGTTTCGCAGCGAATGAATTCGGCGTCGAAGTCGACGGACGCCTCGGGCAATTTGAGCAGAAAGCGAAAGCATCGGACACATCGTAAAGTTGGAGAAAACGGAGGAGGACAGCAACAATGCCGAAGGACGGGACTGTACGTGGACTTTGGGGAATTGAATTGGCACGATTGGATTATAGCGCCATGTGAGTGATTAACACGGAGGAAACAAGCAAATCCGACGACAGCCTTTTAGCCGGCTACGAAGCGTACCAATGCCGTGGCCGCTGTACTCATCCGTTGCCCGCCAAATTGAACACCACCAATCATGCCATTGTCCAATCACTGATCCACTCAATTGATCCGGGCACAGTGACGGCTCCAAGTTGTGTGCCCGTACAGGTTTATTTGCGCTTCAAAGCGTTTATTCCTCCGAATTTGTCCTTTTCACTGCAGATGAGCGCAATTTCAATTCTTTACAAGGACATCAACAATGTGATCGTCGTGAAGACTTATGCGGATATGCGAGTGGACGCCTGCGGGTGCCACTGATAATTTGGGGCATTTGAGGGTGCCACTGATAATTTGGGACATTTGAGGGTGCCACTGATTTGGCACATGTTTCATGTTCTTGTCCAACATTTCCTAGCCCGTTCTCCCCCGCCGCCGTCTCCCATTAACCTCAAAATTCATCCAAATCCATCCCCGCACAAATTCATTCATTCTGTCGGGTATATTTCTGCATCAAAACCATAAATGGATCTCAGCTTTTATTTAATTCATTTTCTTAGATTAATTAATTATAATGTCCCTTTTGTTCATTGTTTGTCAGAATATTCATTAGGCTTATTGTTGAATTTTCCCATAATACATTTATGCATTTTATCAGAGAATGACCGTTTCGACAATGAAAGTTGTATGTGCATACATATTTTTGTTAATTTATTAAAATAAATTGTTATTTTTCTTAAATGTCAGACTCTTGGGAATGGCCCCTGGGGGGACCGACTTCGTTGAATGCCCTTTTGAGAATGACCTTCACAGACTTAATCTTTCTCTTTCCGAACCAGGGGTGTCATCGCCAAAACTCAAAAACCCGGCAAACCAGTTGAAAAACCCGGCAATTTTTTTAGGCCAATTGTTTACTGTAAAAAACGTCAAAAACAATTAAACAACATATTTATCACCACTTTTCACCTGTTTGAGCAAATTTGGCAATGAAAGAAAGTAATTATGAGCGTTTGGGCACGAAATTTTTGAATTAAATTTGATTGAAATTAATGAATTCAACAATGGTGTGCCAATACTGTTCCTCTCATCCGTTTTGATGTTCTTGAGAACAGAAAAGACTGATTCACAAAATGCATTAGAAGGAAAAATCGACAGAATTGCAGAGACTAGTGATTTGAGCATGACAAAATTGGGGTTTTTGAAAATTGTTTCCCATTTTTCATCCACGTTTTTCCTGTTGAACCGGTCGCCCTCGAGCTCCTTCAGTGTTTGTTTCAGCTCAGCTATCTCCCCAAATTGCCCAAATACTCAGATGCGTCCTCGTAAAATTGCTGAAAAATCAAAGCTAAAACAAACATTTAATGAAAAAACACCTTAAAGGCAGCCTTTAATTTGTTTTTTTGATAAATCGCGCCATCATTTAAAGGGATAAAGCCCCCTCGGATGAATCAGTTATTGACCAAGCTTGAACCATCGATGATAGGTGTGAGCCAAACAGATTAAAAACGATGGCTGCCGGATATACAAAATCCGAAATTAATTCCCGCGCAATGCTTCTCCACGTACTCGATCGATTGGTTGCCGCCGACAATTGTGGATTTGTTGACGAAGTGCGCACCACCGTGCCGCCGTCCGTCCTGCGCTTGTCTTTGTCGGCCAACTTTGCGTCGTATACGCGTTGGTCCCGCGGCACTTTGCTCATGTGCGACAGTGACCGCGGCGTGGACGACCCAAAGGCATACCCATTGCCACTGTTTGACTTTCTGCCCTTTTTAGTCGGCTCTGCAAATGCCAACTGGGTCAATCACCAAAATCCGGTCACGACCAAATCGCGTTTCATCCAAAAATGACAGAATCGCGTGTCGAATCCCTCCCCCCCTCCCCCTCCCAAAAATGACAAAATCCCGTCCTGACAAGACGTGATTTTTCACTAAAATTTGGTCGGTTTTTGGTGAGCCGGGTTTTTGTCCACGCGCCAAAATGCCACTAATTTGAAAGATAAATCCCTGTAAGGTAAGAGAATGAGAGGATGAGAGCGAGGGTGAGAGCGAGAGAGGGTGAGAGAGAGCGAGAGATACGGGCATCAACCAACCATTTGCATCAATGGACTTGGCCTGCCGCACGTAATAGCGCGTGTCATGGCGTTGCGTTTCCGCGCCGCCCTCCGCCAACTTTGCCTTCAGTCCCTTGCGGGCAATGTCGCTGATGTGATGGGAAAGTTCTCGAGGCGTGCTTGAACCGAACGCGAACGAAG
>JAKKIK010000327.1:0-35298 GCA_024500135.1 Heterodera carotae
TTTTCTTCACCTGGCTCTCCGCTGTATTTGGCACGGAATTCGCCATTGGCACCCTCTTGGCCTACCACCGGTTTGATGGGTTCTGCGAAACGCGGCGCTTCCTGCTTAGGCCCCTTCTCCGTCTCGGCGCCGGTCTTGGCCAGCACAATGTTCAGTCGGGATTTGCAGCGAACCTCGCCCGCCGCGTTCTTTGCCACACATTCGTACACACCCGCGTCAGGTGGCACAATGTCCACAATGCTCAGAGAAGTTTCGGCATCCGAGTCAGCCTTTCAAGACGTTTGTTTTTAAGTGACCAAACACCGTGGAGTTGGAGCAGTTCACGCCCAACCTGCTGGTAGCGATCCGTGTTCGGCAACTGTTTGCCGTCTTTGAACCACGTGATGGTTGGTCGAGGCGTACCGCTGATGGAACAGCTCAGCTTCGCGCTCTGTCCTTGCTGCACGCGTTGATCCTGCACGCGCTGGCCAAACTGAGGCGCGACGCCGCGGTCGGCCACCGCAGTGACTGCCAGCGACGCGTTGGAGTCGCATTGGCCTGCGACATTTTCCAACCGAACGGTGTAATCCCCGGCATGCACATCTTTGAGTTTGCTGAGGATTAGGCTGGATTCGCCTGGCGAAGTCCGAATCTGGCATAAATAAAATGGTAAATTATAAATTCAAAAAAAAAAGATTATTTTTTAGGTATTTGGCACCTGAGTGCCGAATGTGGACCGCAACAGAGTGCCGTTGTGGAACCATTTGACAGTGACAGGCTCGTCCCCTGAGTAAGTGATGGAAAAGGTGGCGGAACGTCCGATCTCGGCCTGGACCGGCTTCAAATTCTGCGAAATTGTCGGTGCCGTTTTCGATGATGGCGTAAGTTTGGTGGGTTGTGGCTTAATTTTAATATATTAAAGCGTAATTAAATACATTCATTAAACATAAATTCAAACGAAATCCACAAAAAATAAAAGCAAAAACATAAGTAAGCAAAGCAAAGCACACTCTTGGCTGAAGTTTATGCGTCTGTTTATTTTGTGCCGTTGACTCTTTTTGTGCCGTTGACTCTTTTTGTGCCGTTGACTCTTTTTGCTGCATTTGCCGTTTATGAGTTTCTGCTGCTGAACTTTTTGTGGTTGAGAGTTCCTTAAAAAAACCATAAAATGGGAAAGGCTCACAAAAAAACAAACAAAAGCACATTAAGATAAATTTAGTCACAACATTTTGATTATTAAAAAAAAATGAAACAAAGACAAAATTAACTCAAGGGAAAAGCGCTGAAAATGGACAACAAATTGACGACGGCATTCAAAACTCACTTTGCTTGGCACAGAACTCCGTTCAAACTCTCTGAAACAAAAACAAAATAAAATATGCCTAATATTTTTCAAAATCTTTTCCCGTTTAAAATAAATATGTTTAATTTAACATTTTATATTATTATTATTATTTTACACTTCCACAAACGCACTCTTTGACCACCGGCGGAATGTCCTTTAGCTGTTTGTCAGCACCTTCAACTTTGCCCGCCTCGTGCATTTTGACTTCCTTCGGCTTGAATTGCTGCTTAATCTGCACTTGGTCCTTGTGCGGTACCTTAAGGCGCAAATTGTCAATGAATTAAATAAAAATGAAATGAATTTTGAAATGCCGTACAAATGGTTGCTGCTCGATGGGTGCGCCCTGTTGGATGGAGGCCATTTTGGCACGCTCCTCCTCAATGGTTACGTGCTCAACCGGCGGTGCCTCGGCGGCCGGCTTCGGCTTGGCCAGCTTCAGCTTCACCTGGTCACGGTGCGGGATGCTCGGCTCCCGCTCAGGCTCAGGGCCTTGCGAAATCCTTGAAAAAAAATTAAGAAATATTGTACGGAATTTATGAAAAAATTTCATTTCTCATTGTCCCTCGCATGAACGCCTAGCCAAACTTACTTTCCAACGGGTTCGCCCAGCTTAACCTCGCCACTGGCCCAGTCGGGCAACGGTTCCGGCTCTTTCTTGGCCTCCTTCTCTTTCAGTTCCCTCAGCGCGACCGTCTCCAACTTCTCGTGCACCGGCTGATACCTGGACACTTCACCCGCCTTCAGCTGCACCGGCTCCAGCTCCAAGCCCGGGAACTCTTTTTGCGGCTTTTCCACCTTTGAAAAGTGGCAATAATTTTTTCAATATTTTATGAAAATTAACTCCAATTATTACCAAACACTTACATATGCCAATTTGTTGTAGTACTGCTCGTCCTTGGCCCGTGTGAACTTCTGCACCAGCTCCTCCGTCTCCAGCGGTTCCAAGGGTGCCTTTTGCAGCTCAACCTTGGCCAATTTCTGCGCGTCTCCTTTGGGCGCCTTCTCGAACACTTCGCCCAATTGGCCGAGAGTGTCGCGTTGCCACTGCGCCGCGCGGCCCTGCAACTCGTCCACCGTCTTCAGCTTGGCCTCGCGCAGTTTGTGCTGTCGGAAGTCCTGTGGCGGGGGACATTCCAAATTACATTTGTCCGAATTTTCGCTTTTTTAAGTCGGTTTTTCCGTCTGGAATTGGATCCCCCTGACCACCTGATGCTGGAACACGTCCAGGCTGGCTTTGGCCTGCACTTCACCCTCAGCGTTCCGCGCGATCGCTTCAATGGTGCCTGCGTCGCTGATCCGCGCGTGACTGATCGTCAAGTAGTGCACCCCGTCGTAGTTCAATTTGCAGCGGTGACCCTGCGCAAGATGAATTGACTTCAATAAATATTACGGTGTAAAAGCAACTCACATGCAACGCTTGATGCCCGTTGATGTACCAAATCACTTTGGGCCTTGGGTTGCCCTCAACGGCACATTCGAAGCGTGCCGGCATATTCTCCTCCACTTGCGCGTTTCTCGGCAAAATCAAGAATTGAGGTTTCTGCTTCTGACGGTCCGGTTGTGGGCCCGCTTCTGCATGATACACATTCTTGCGCACATCCTTCACGCGAAGGCCTATAAATGTTTTGATTATGCTAAAAACATTTATAAATTCAATTTCCATTTCGAAAAATCAATTAAATAGCATCCATTCTTAATCCTCTATTTATATGGTAAATTAGACTCCAATTTAAATGGTTGAATTTCGGCAGCCCAATTTA
Organism: Heterodera carotae; assembly: GCA_024500135.1. Lineage (NCBI taxonomy): Eukaryota > Metazoa > Nematoda > Chromadorea > Rhabditida > Heteroderidae > Heterodera > Heterodera carotae. The sequence goes on from JAKKIK010000327.1 coordinate 3,085, forward strand.
CACATAATAAAAAATTAAATGGTCTGACGAAACAGTTTAGGTGTATTGTCCATAACTTGCGGAATTTGTGGCGTCGTCAGAACGTGCTGTATGCCCGAACAGGCCAATTTGGCGGTTAGCATTGCCTGAAGTGGTAGAAAAGGGGAATTAAGCGGAGATACAAAGTCCCATGAAATTTGAAATAAAATTCAAATTTAGTCGGTAAATACTATTTGTGTCTGGCTGCATTATACCTGTCCGAATTGGTTAGTGGCCACACACGCGTATTCGCCAGTGTCATCCGGCAACGCGTACAACAAGTCCAAGCAGCAATAGCCCGAGTCCAAAGTGTTTCGGAAACGGGCACCTTAAGTGCGATTTTGGTGGTTTAAGTGGTTGACAAAAAAAGGAATTGCAATCATTCGCTGACCAATGTCCACCGGTTTGGCGTTCTTGTACCACTCCACCTTCATGTACGGGTCATTGATGGGGGCCAATTGAGTCTCGAAACGGCAAAAGTCGCCCTCCTCCACGCCGATGTTGTTCAGTTCAGATTTGAACACAGGCGCTTGTTGAGCACCTACATAAATTAAAAACAAAAGTATAATAATACTTAGAATCATTTAAATAATTAAATCAATGAATTGCCTGGTTGCCAAGCGTCCTCCGCAGTCAGTGCCAATTGGGCCTTTGTGAATTGGCGCAGATGGTGCTCCAGATTGTCCACAACCTTAACGCCATAAAGTTATTATACCAAGCGAAAATATTGAAACAGTCCAAAAATGAATCCGCATTTTTCTTTTTTTTTTAATTTGAATTTCGAAATTGGTCCTCTACCTGACTTCCCGGCGCTTGCGGTTGGAACAGCAGGCCCGGCTTGGGCGTCACATTGATGTGCGTCTTTGTGCGCGCCTCGCCTTTGCCGTTCAATGCCACCAATTCGTAGTCGCCGCCGTCCTCAGCAATTGCGTACAGAATGTCCAAAGTGATGAAGCCGAACTCGAAGCTTTGCCTGCAAAGCATGATTTTCCATTATCCACCGCATTTTGTTTTCTGTTTGAATGCTTACACATAGCGATTTGCGTCCGGCAACGGTTGACCGTTCTTCAGCCAGTACACTTGCAATTGCGGGTCGTTGATGGGCGTGACGCGGCACTCCAAATGCACAGATTCGCCCTCCGAGGCGCCCAACGTTTCCACGAGCGGTTGTTGCACCACCGGCTGTTCCTGCGCGATCAGTGTCTGCACTTCGATGGTCGCGGCGGTGCTCGCCTCGCCCTTGGCATTGCGCGCGATGCATTTGTACTCGCCAGCATCCTGGTAATAAACCAAGATTGACCAAGAATCGTCGTAACAAAGGAAAAGGTTTGTCTGACTTGCGCGATCAAATGCTTGATCATCAATGTGATGACACCAAAATCGTTGCTCAAATGGATACGATTGGAGTACGGCACGGCGTGGCCATTGTGCTGCCATTCGATGTGCATCGACGGGTCGCCGATGGGCTCCAACACACACATAAACGCGTGCGCTTGTGCTTCCTCAATTTGAATGGAAATTCATTTTAACACTTCTATTAAAAAAGCCGTCCAACCTGCAATTCTCCAGCATCCTGGAGCTGTTCAGCAAACGACGGAGCGCCAAATTCAATGGCTGGTGCCGCAAGCTCCGCAGGTGGTCGCCCAACCCATCCCTCCAACTCCTCAATTCGCTCCTGGCGTTGGCCGGGCGACACCCAATCGTACGACACTCCGCTGTCGCCGACTACCTGAAACATTTTAAACCAAATTTAACAGTTATCCAATTAAATGCTTAAAGAGCAACCAACTACGACCATCATCACATTGACGAATGTCCTACCTCAATTTGACACTGTGTCTCGGCCTGGCCCTGGTTGTTGATGACACGGCACAGCCACGTGCCATTGTCTTGCGGCTCGGCTGGGCACAGTTGCAGTACCACAAAGCCAAAGTCGTGGATAGTTTTCATGCGGTTGCTGTTGAGCACAAGTGTGTCGTTGTGGTACCATTCCACTCGGAGGTTCGGGTCGTCGGTCGGCTCCAATTTGGCGTCCAAATGGATCAAAGCGCCTTCACGAAGTTGAGGAAGGCTCTAAACGGGGACATAACCAGCATAATTTAAGTACATATTGTATTGGCACAATGCCAAAAACTCACGGGCAATTGGCTGACAAAGTTCGGTGCGCCGAACTCCTTGGCCGGTTCTTCCGGCAACGACGGCTTTGGCGCCTCAATTTGCACGATTTTCTGTTGCGCACCAGCCATGGCCTGCGGAAGTTGAGGCTGTGCTTCGATGCCCTCCTTCGGTGTCACCTGTTATCGAATTCGATTAAATTCCAAGGGCAAAATTTGCTTGAATGTTTTCACCTTTAGCGAAGTGCTTGTCACCGCCTCTCCCTGGGCATTGATCGCTTTGCACACGTAGTCGCCGGAATCCTCCGGATACACCGGGTAAATCTCCAACACGACGACGCCGAACTCGTTGATTGTCTTCACTCGGGAGCCGGTCAACAGCGGCTTGGTGTTCAGGAACCTGACACGAAAAGAGGATAAATATATCGCGGGTCAAAGCATGGATTCATGGCACGACCATTGAATCTTCAGCAGATTGTCGTCCACCGGCTCGTAGCGTGCAGTAAAGTGTGCCCGATCGCCCTGCTCGCTCTCGCTGGGTGCGCTCAGCGGCGCGACAAACACCGGCATGCGTCCCTCCTTGACCAACTCCTCTGTGGTCGGACGGAAGGCCAGTCGCTCCTCCAAGTCGCCGACCGCCTTGGCTTTCTGCTCCGATTGCGGCTGCAACAGCAGCGACTCGGTCGGTGCAACCTCAAGGCGTACGGAGGACGAAGCCTCGCCTTGATCATTGATCACCTTGAAGTTTAGAGGTCTGATCAGGTCAGGCTTTTTGATCAAAACCTTGATCTGGTATTCCCCAGAGTCATGCGCAAGCAGGTAGAGAATGTCCAAAATGCCGAAGCCGAAATCGTTGACCATCCGATGTCTGTTCGAGTGGTAAATGGGCTGCCCGTCTTTGTACCTGTCCATGGCATATCAACTCATGCACTTTTTCAAATTGTTGAAATCATTTTTCACCATTCAACGCGCGTCTTTGGGTCTGCCACGGGCGTGTAATGCGCCTCCAAATGGGCACCGTCTCCCTCGGCAAGGTCAGCGGGTGCCTGTAGCTGAACACTGATTGTTGGCGCTTCGTACACCGGAGCCTCCGCTTCTGCGGGGCCCGCGCGAGGCGCCTCCAATTGTTCGATTTGGGCCAGACTGCTCTGGTTGATCGGCTCCAAAAGCAAACGATCGCGCGGCAGAACGTTCAGTTTGGCACTGGCACGCGCTTCGCCCACTGAGTTGACAGCAACGCATTCCCAATCGCCCCCATCACGCAGTTCGGTGTCATTGATGTTCAGAATCACCCAGCCAAAGTCGGCAATCTGCTTCAGACGAGACGAGTTCGGCACCGGCGCGCCGTTCAAATACCTAAAAAGAATTGTGAATAAGTTCAAACATCAACGACCTCGAGATTCTCGAGCATTCCTTTCAAAATGCTTTTCCAACATTATTTAATTTGTAATTCCCACCATTGGATCTTAAGTTCATTGTCGTCGATGGGCTCCACAGTGGTCTCAAAGTGTGCCGGCTGCCCCTCGTGCACTTCGCCCGGCGTAAGCACCGGCGAAGTGAATTTGGGCATCACTTTGGGCGTCGGCTCGGGCTCCGGCAACGGTTCTTTTGGCGCCTCAATCTCTTGGATACGCTGCCAACTCTGCTCGTGCTGAACATCGTCCAGAATTGGCGCTTTGGCATTGCACTTAACAAAGAATGAATTCATTTGAATTGGTTTTATGACAATTATGAATTATTCAATAAAACAGTTTTCATCAACAAGGTGTGCACGAACAATCCGCGGATTGTCCGGATATGGACAATCGATTTTTGATAATTCGGACGGATACAGACGGACATGGATATGAGCCCCACGGATATGTCCGAACACGAATATTAAAATGTGTAACTGCGCATGGTTTTCATGACTCGGCTATTCCTTGTTTCTGTTCGTGCTTTTTCTTCTTCTGACTAACTTTGAGTGTTGCGGAAGTGATCGCTTCCCCTTGGGCGTTCTGTACACACAGCTGATAGACACCTGCGGCAACAAATGTGAAATGCAATAAAATAATGATCAAATCATTCAGCTGAGATCAAAGTGACTGCGAGTTGTACCATTAAACACCGCGCTCATTTGGCCACCCGAATTACCGTACTTCCTCTATTTAAAGGCCCGGGCCTTCTATTTTTCAATCCTTGTCTAGGGGGGGGGGCCTTCAAATGGAGGGAGGGGGGCTTAAAATATAAGAAATACGTCAATGTTGCCCAAGGCAAAGGTAAATTCGTTACAACATAATAAGCATCAGCATCTATGGGCTGGCGCGTGCATTTTCCCGACAAACCTTCGTCCTCCGGGATTGTGTACCCGATGATCAATGTGCATAGGCCGAAATCGTAAGCAATTGCGTATTTTGACCCGTGGGCCAGCGGCACTCCGTTGCGCACCCATTGGATCTTCACGCTTGGGTCGTTGTTCGGCATAAAGATGGCGTCAAACTTGACCACGTCGCCCTCGTCGCACTCAATGTCAGAAATTTGTTGTTGGAAAGTGGGTGCCGGATATTCGGGCGCCGGAGGCGAAGGCGGACGCTGAACTCATTTAGAAAATTTATTTATTTTTTCATCATTGATTCAAAAAATGAATACACCTCCAAAGGCGCTTCAAGGATTTGAATTTGGCGCCAAGACTCTTCATGCTGCGTGTCGCCAAGAATGTTGCCAATTCCGGCAACCTAAATGATTTTTATGTACTAAAAAAGTACCGTAACCAATTCATTTTCATACTTAGATACAGTAACACCAATCAACCTTAATGGAAGCTGAACTGGCCGCTTCGCCTTCGCTGTTCGCGATCTTCAACGTGTACACACCTTCGTGGTCCAAATTGACAGCACTAAATCATGAAAATATGTCGGCGGTATAATGCCAAAAATTGTTTTATTTGACCTGATGTCAAGCGCAGCCCATCCGAGGTCCGTGCGTGTTCGTATGAGTTGCGAGGCGCCAAGCGGATGCCCGTTGAACTCCCAAGTGCTGAATCATTTCATTCAATTACTTTTGGCATTTTCAAATTTGGACAGATAGAGGAAAGATAAAGGCATTGACTGATCAATCAATGCTGTTGATCATCCGAGTAATTCTAATGAATGTGTACCAACCAGATCAGATCGTTGTCCCGTGCCGGTTGGAACGTTGCCTCAAGTCGTATGGGCGTGCCCTCGGCGATGTCCGCAACGGACTCCAGCTGAGTGAGGAAGCGCGGCTTTTCCTTTACCTCCTCAATTTCGATTTCTTCCCGAATCTTTGGCGCTTCCAAAATCTGAAGATATTTCGATTTTGTGAAAACATTACGCCATTTGTCTGTGTACCTGTATCTGATTCCAACTCTCCGGATGTTGCACATCGTGCAGAATCTTCTCATAGCCCGCAACTTTGACGGTGGCCGAAGTTGTGGCTTCACCTTGTGCGTTGGACGCTGTGCACGTGTACACGCCCGAGTCGTGCGGCAGAACGTGCAAAATGTAAAGGATCACCTCGCCGAAATTTTTCTCCTAAAAATGAATTTATAAAATTAGATTTATTTAAAATTGAATTATACGCCAATTATTCAATTACAATTCGTGGAATAATAAATCATCCAAAGCAACTAAATCGTTGCCGATATTTGCATTAATATTCCGTACCTGTCTAAATCGGTTGGCGTTTTGCAGCGGTACGCCGTTGAGGGACCAGTCAATCTTCAGATTCGGATCTCCAATCGGTTCGACATGGCCGACCAGCTGCACAATGCCACCCTCTTGTTCCAAGTCAACATTTTCAAAGGTCTGCGTCCAGTTCGGCTTGCCGAATTCCATCTCCGGGAAGGCGAGTTGCGGATTCTTGTCAATCGCCTCCAATTCCTGAATTTTTGAATATGCCCGTTTAATTCGTTGATCGTATTTGCTTTAATTGTGGCCCCCCCCCCCTTCGCCCTGCCTGAATGCGTTGGTAGGACTGCTCGTGCAATGTGTTCAGCAACAAACTGTCGTCAGCTGTCACTGACAGTGATGCGTTGGTCATCGCGGCACCCTCCTGGCAAAATAACGAATTACGCATTGCCAACAATTTAAATGAAAAACAATTGATGCCTCCTCCTGAATGGTTTATTCAAACTTCTCTCACTTTGTTGACCGCTTTGCATGAGTACGTGCCGGCGTCGTGCAATCCGACGCCAACAATGCGCAACCACACATGGCCAAACTGCTCGCCAATCTGGTACCGATTGCTCTGCAGCAATGGCTGATCGTTGCGGTACCATTGGAGTTGCAGGTTCGGGTCGTTGATGGGCACCACACGAGCTTCGAAAAGCACCACACTGTTTTCGGGTACCTTTAATGATCATATTTTTTGGCTTTATTTAAATTAAAGTATTTTTATTTTTGTTCGCTAATAATAATAATAATAAGCATACATCTGCCTGACTCTGCAACGGCTGCGTGAACTGCGGCTTCGGGTACTGTGTCGGCTCGGGCTCTGGTGGCTGCTCCCGGGGTGCCTCAATCTCTTGAATGCGCACCCAACTGGCGTCGTGCATGGTGTCGGTAAGCAGACCCGGCCGCTTCTCCACCTCCAGACGGCCTTCGGTTGACGCCTCGCCGCCGTCGTTGACGGCCACACACCGGTAGTCGCCCACATCCTGGGCCAACACATAATGGATGTGCAGCGTGACCAGGCCGAAGTCGTTGCGCATGGACATCCGGTTGGACATTGGCAGCGGGCGACCGTTGTGGAACCATTGAAGACGCAGACGCGGGTCCGCAAAAGGCTCAACCTATGACAAGTGATAAAAATGTGTAAAGTTTAAATTGCACAGGAAAACTCTGTGGACATTTTTGAGAAATTCCTGAGTATCCGGAATTCAAAATAGAACCCCCGGGGAAGTTCTACTTTTTAAATTATGTGCAATTTTAAGGATTTTTTGGGATATTCCAGCGACCTGTGCCTCAAAGTGTGCCGGTTGTCCTTCGATCAGATCCGTCTGACTGTTCAGCGGTTGGGTAAAGTGTGGTGGGGCGTGCTCCGGCGCCGGCGCCTCTTCCGGGCCCGGCCGCGGCGCCTCCAACTCTTGGATTCGGCGCCAGCTCTGCTCGTGCTGTGTGTCGCCAAGAATGCTTTCCACTGATTGAACAGTTAGAGTGCCTTCAGCCCGCGCTTCGCCCTGCTCGTTGGTGGCCACCACCGAATACGTGCCGGTGTCGTGGGCCTATACATTTGACAGAACAATATTTGGCAAGGCATTTGAACAAATGGTAATTAAAGTACCAAGAGAATGCTCTTTTATGGTTTGCAATTCCATAGCTTACCTGCGTGTACAGAAAGTCAAGCGCGATCAGTCCAAAGTCTTTGGTAAACGCAAAACGATTGCTGTCCGGCAACGGCTGTCCGTCTTTTAGCCATTGCACGCGCAATTTGTTGTCATTGACGGGCGTCACACGCGTCTCAAAGTGTGCCGGCTGACCTTCCACTCGCTCGAGCGACTGAAGTTGTCCCGCGAAGGCTGGCGCCTCGGACGCCAGCGGTTCCTCCTCTGGCTGCACTTCTTTGGGCGCTTCCAATTCCTGCGCAAGAAATTAATTCGTCCAAACAGTTCATTGTTATTCCTCCTTTGGCATTCTCAAGAAATGATCAAAATCTATTTTGCCTGATCACCTGAATACGCTGCCAGCTCTGTTCGTGCTGCGGGTCGGTGAACAGCGATCCCTTGGGCGCAATTTGTAGCTGTACACTCGACTCCGCTTGGCCCAGCTCGTTGCTCGCCACACATTTGTACTCGCCCGAGTCGGTGTCAAAAGCGTATAGAATGTCCAGCGACACGTGGCCAAAGTCGTGCACTTTGCGGAATCGGTGTCCGTTCGGCAGCGGCTGTCCGTCGAAAAACCATTCTACGACCAGTTTATTGTCGTTGATAGGCTCAATTTGGCCTTCCAAATGGATGGGATCACTCTCCTAAAATGGCATCCAAATTGGTGTCACTAACCACCAATCGTAAACTAAAAAAGACCACCTGAAACTCGGGCAGTCCACTCGCCAATGGCACCACAAAATGCGGTGCCACAATCTCCGGCTCTGGGACGATAAACTCGGGCGGCTGTCTGTTCTCCATATCCTGGATCTGTTGCCAGCTTTGCTCGTGCTGTGTGTCCAGCATCAGTGCGTCGGTTGGCTGGCACTTCACCGTGGCACTCGTCTGCGCCTCGCCAAAGTCGCTGACCGCCCGGCAAGTGTACAAGCCGGAATCCTCGCCGTACACCGTCAGAATGTCGAGTGTGACCAGGTCCAGGTTACGGGCTGGCCTAAGCCCAATTAATTCATTTTTAATTTGAAATCTAAGTCAGCGTTATGTTTTTTGCTTACATGAACCGATTGCCTTCCGGCAATGGCTGTTCATTGCATGTCCAATACACCTTTAAAATAAAACATTTTCAAACAGCCATTTTGAAAAATGGAAATTTGCAAAAGTGCCTTAAGCGTTGGGTCATTGACGGGCTGAAGTCGGCACTCCAACCGAACAACGTCGCCTTCAATGAGGTCCTCAAGGTTGGACATCGGCACAATGAATGTTGGCGGCGAGAAGTGCATTTCAGGGCTTGGCTCCTTCACCAGTTGGCGGCCTTCGATTTCCTGGAATTTATTAAATTAGAAATGAATCGTTTCTTGACTTTATATTTTCTCCAAACCTGGATCTTCTGCCATGACTGTTCGTGCTGTGAGTCCAGGTACAGGTTGCGCTTCGTCTCGCAGTCGATGGCAATGGACGACTCGGCTTGGCCCACCTCGTTGCTGGCACGGCACGTGTACGTGCCCGAGTCACTGGGCAACAGATGCGCAAATTCCAATGCGACATAGCCAAAGTCGTGGATGGTCCGTGTGCGCGAACTGAACTGCAGCGGCTGGCCGTTGAAGAACCACTCAATGCGCAGCATTGGGTCAGTGATCGGCATGACTGTGGCGTCCAAATGCAGCGGCATTCCCTCGGCCAAATCGTCCACAAGTCCTGACAGTTCCTGCGTGAAATTGGGTGCCTCAGGCACAAGCTCCGGCTCTTCAGGCTCTGCCGGACGAATTGCTTCCAGTTCTTGGATACGTCGGAAGCTTTCAGGATGCTGTGAGTCCTCCAGAATCAAAGTGCCACCTTCAATTTGAACTGATGCCGAAGTTTGGGCTTGGCCTAAGTGAATGAGAAAATAATTAACTGAGTTATTTTTTAGCTAAAGTTCAGTGCCAAAAATGGATGCCTACCGACTGCGTTGCTAACCACCAGCGAATAGTCGCCGGCATCTTCGGCCAATAAGAAATTGATGTCCAGTGCAGCGAATCCAAAGTCGTTGGTCAAATGGTGACGATTGCTGTTGAACAGCGGCTGTCCGTTGAGGAACCATTCAATCTGAATTGGTTGATGGTCAACGCAGTCCTTGTACGTGTCCAGCTCGACTCGCGCACCTTAACCGTGTTGTCATCCGTCGGCGTGTATTGGGCGTCAAAATGCAGCGCCTGCGTTTCGGCCGGGCCGCCTTCGCCTTGCGCAGTCACCGTCAGCTGTTTGACAATTTGCGGGGCCTGCTTCTCAGGCTCGGCTGGCTCTTCTGGCACCGGACGCGGCGCTTCCAACTCCGCAATACGCGCCACGGATTGGGGATGGATCGGATCGCTGAGCAGCGCCGCCTTGCCCTCGCAGCTCAACTCCACGGACGAGGCGGACTCGCCGGCCGCGTTTCGGATTACCAATGTGTAAGTGCCGCTAAAGGGGTGAAATGGGATTCCGGGATATATCCGTGGATATATTCGCTCATATATGTAAATGGTCAAGAGAATAGCATCTCCGGTGCCCAAATTCTCAGTGACCGTTTAGCAATGAATATACTACGCTTGTGCCGTCGCTGCTCCACTTGCCTGTCTTCCGCGTACATGTACAAAATTGTCAGTGCCGCAAATCCAAAGTCTTGGCTGAGCGCGAAACGATGTGCCTTCATCAGCGGCTGTCCGTTGAAAAGCCATTCGCACTAAAGCAAAATAAATTTTTGAATTTTGGCATCGATTAATGATAATCTGTTTCAATAAAACCCACCACAATGCTGTTGTCGTCCAATGGGCCGTACTGTGCCTCCAAATAAACACTTTCTGACTCGGCCACTTCGTTTGCGTTGGCACTCAATGGTTTTGTGAATTGGGGCGATTGTTTGTCCGGTTCGGGCACTTCTTCCGGCAATCGTTTCGGTGCTTCCATCTCTTGAATGCGAGCGTAGCTGGTCGGATGCTGCGGCTCAGAGAAAATGCGACTTTTGGCTGAAAAGTTTCAAAGTAAAAACGGAAATAACGATAAAATAAAAATATAATAAATTTAAAAATATAATAAATTCACAGCGAAAACCCCCCGGGGGCTTAATTAACTGCTCCAGGGTAAAAAAGCGTGGCTTATTCGCGAAAGGTTTTACAAAAGTAGGTAGGGGGCTTTAATAGAGAGAATAAACGGATGAGAAAACGGATGAGAAAACGGAATGTTGGTTTAAGAAGTGTAAAATATTTATTTTTGTTCAATTTTTGGTTAGCAAATAAATAATGGGAAGTGACGGCGAATGTGCTCGTTTGACTGACTGTTGAACTGCTCTAATTGTAAATACTTATGTAAGCATTCATTGTGTACATAAACAACCAAAAGTAACTTTTCTTTAATTTTATTTACGTAAAATAAATTTGTTTTTGTTAATGCATAAATTCCAACGTTCGCAGCTGAATTTGGTGCTTGTCTCGGCTTGGCCAAGTGCATTTGCCGCAATGCATGTGTACGTGCCGGAATCCTCCGCGTAAACGCTGAGAATGTCCAATGAGCAGTAGCCAAAGTCGTGGAAAGTGCGCAGTCGACTAGCTGCAAAAAATTGTTAAGAAATCTTTTTAAAAAATATAATTAATTTAAAAGAGATATATATTTGACGCAGTATTGTACTCGGATTAATTACCCATGCCTGGTTGGCATTGGCATTACTCACCATGTGGCAGTGGCTGCCCGTCGCGGAGCCAGAAGATTTGCAGTTGGTTGTCACCAAGTGGTTCATAGGTGCACTCAAAATGCAACGGCTCGCCCTCCTCCACCTCGCCGAAATCGCCGGGCAACGGCTGCACAAATTTTGGCACCGTTGGCTCATAGTCGGCAATTTCCTGGCGCGGGTATTTGTCCAGGCCCTCCAGGTATTCAATCTTGGCCAACGACTGTTCATGTTGTGGCGCCGACAAAATGCCATCTTTGCCCACAACATTCACCGCACACGCACTTTCAGTCTAAAATTGACATTCACTGATTGGTAACGGCATGGTGGGCCGTAAACTGATTTTGGCATGCCCTTTCATGGACGCCATTTGGCGATGTGTGCCTTTTGAGAAAATAATTACGGTGACATACCTGTCCCTTCTCGTTGGTGGCGCGTACAACGTATTCGCCGGCGTCCTCCGGAATAACGCCTTTGATGAACAGCGAGATGAAGCCAAAATCGTTGCGGGTATGGATGCGCGAACTGTTGAACAAAGGCTGGCCGTTGATGAACCATTCCACCTTAATGAGGGCATAAAATTCAAAAAATTAATTTTGCTTTTAAAGTTACTAATGCACACTTTCATTGTTGGGTCATTCACCGGCACCAATTTGATCTCGAATATCAAATCATCGCCCTCCTGGAAATTAAAAAATAAAGTAAATTATAAAGTAGCCCCTTTTATGCACCGGATATTCGATGTCTTGCAAAGTGCCGAGAAACTTTGGTGGATTATCGCATTCCCGGTCCGGAACTTCGGGCAGACTGAAGTCCTTTGGCTGTTCCAGTTCCTGGATTCGATCCTGGCTTTCTGGATGCAGCGGATCCTGGTAGAGCGTATCCTTCGGTTTTACGGACAATTCGATGGAGGTTTGAGCCTGAAATTTTTTTAAAGAAAAAATACATTTTTCGGTATGTAAATTATTTAATATATTATTTTAATCAAAGTAGTACGAATATAAAATATTTATAAACACGCCAAAAACGAACTTCGCCAAGTTCATTTTGTGCTACGCAAGTGTACGTGCCGCTGTCCTCCGGGAAAGCGTACAGAATGTCCAACGCGACGTAGCCAAAGTCAAACATTGGACGGAAACGGTGAGCGGCGAACAACGGCTGACCGTTGAACAGCCAATGGACAGCCATTTTCTGTCAAGCAAAACAATGCATTCGCGCATAAAAACTGTTGGCTGACCACATCGTTGGCAGGCTGTACACGGCATTCAAAGTGCACCGGCTGTTCCTGTTCCACCTCCAATTTGCCGTCCAAAGGGCGTGCGAATTGTGGCTGAACACAAAAAAATTTTTAAAATTAAAATTTATTTTATTTGAATTAGTTTTTAAGAATTGGAAATTGTTGTTTGACCTGCTCCACGCTTTGGAATTCCTCCGGTCGTTCGGGCTGAAATACCGGGCCCATGTGCACCTTTTCGGGGTCAAATAGTTAGCATGGGATTACGCCTCGAGTTTCTGCATTTGCTGCTTGCTTTACTTGGTACTCCTCATGCGCTTGGATTGTCGGCAATGCGCCGGCATGCAAAGGATCGGAAAGGATATCGCCGGTGCTAATGGTGGACAGGTTGGCATCAGCTTGTGCCTGGCCCAACGAGTTGGTCAACACGCAGCTGTACACGCCCGCGTCTTCGGGATAAGTTGGATGGATGGTCAACGAAGCGAAGCCGAAATTGTTCACCTACGAACAAAATGGGCAAAAGACAATATTGATGACAATACATGGCGTTTAAATGTTAGTTTATTTATTTTAATTGCAATTAAATTTTATTACAATATTTGATCATTAATGCCAACAATATAAATCACAAACCGGCTCTCTAATGTCAATCTTTGTTTACTCATTTATTAATTGATTCAGAACAATGCCTTACACTGTCTGTTTGTCTGTTTTTTTGACTGACCAGCTGAATGCGATTGGCATTTGGCAACGGTTGTCCGTCCTTAAGCCAATTGACGCGTAGCGATGGGTCGTTGGTGGGCTTAATGCGAGCATCAAAGTACGAGCGGCCGAGCTCGTCCTCGCATTTGAAGTCGCGCGGCGGTTGCACAAATTGTGGCACATGCATTTTTCCCTCGGCTTCTTTGATGCTCTTAAACAAAAAAAAATTTGAATTAAGTCTAAGTACACGACGACAAAATAAAATAATAATATAAAAATATTGTAAAATTTGCACCTGCAATTCGCGCATGTCCTCAACGTCGTGCTCGTACACGTCACTTTCCGCCAGATATTTGCCGTCGTCAGTTCGCGGCACAATGACCACAGTGGCGGATGTTTCGGCACTGCCAATGTCATTCTCGGCTTGAAAAACGTAATAGCCGGCGTCTTGCTCGGCAGCCTCCGTAATTGAAAGCAACGCAAATCCGTTCTGGTAAAGCGTTTGCACACGGTCATCTGCAGAGAATGGAATGACCATCTTTCCTCTAATAGAGCCCCCGTCGATTAGAACCGAGCTTTAATAAAGCCTCTCTTTAAACCCTTCCACTACATTTGTATGATTAGACAATGATTGGCACCCACTCGATTGGACGGGCGACCCGTTCAAGAAAAATGTGACTTTCATGGACGAATCACTGATCGGCGTCAGTTTGGTCTCCAACCGAAGCGGCTGCCCCACAAACAGTTCTTGGGAGCGCAGTTCCATGTGAAAGTTGGGGCGGTCTTTGCCCGGAGCCAGCAGCGCGCGTGGCCGTTCCGGCACCAATTGGTCCGCGGGAGAGGGCTGAGATGGCACATGACTGAGCACTTCGATGAAAGCCGATTGACGAGCCTGGGAAAGCGGACGGACATTTTCATGGATTTGAAATGATAATTTTGACTATTTCAAAGTTATGACAAACATTCAGTTCGCGTTATTCATTACTGAATTTTAAATATTCTTTATCAAAAAATGGAAAATACTAAAAAGAATTTTAGTCAATCAAAATTTTAATTTATGAAAAATTTAATTCTTATTATTGGAATTAATAATTTTATTAAATATAAATGGTGAGATTTAATTTAATATTTTTTATTTTGGCCAAACTCAACTGAAATGTTAATTATATTTTAATGTATTTTTTTGTTAAATTGTGGGTAACTTTCTATTAAGCTATATATTCTCTCCAAAGGAAATTGCATCCTTTTCTCTCACACCGACCACAAAATCCAGTTTTTGCTATTGGGGAGGGGTTTTAGTTAAGTGAAGGGAGACTATATGAAGACTCGTCAACATGGAGTCGTAGCTCAGTGGCAGAGCAATTGACTGCAGATCAATAGGTCACCGGTTCAACTCCGGTCGGCTCCTATCTCTTTTTTCTATTTTATTGTTTTTGTAAAAAAATAAAATCAAAACGAAAATATTCATTTTTTTTTAAAGTAGATTGAGATTAATAATCTTGTACAATTTTTTGAGTAATAATCAAAATTAATTTTATTCGTTTTTCCATTTTAATTTGTTTGTTTATTTGTTGCATTTTCGCGCATTTACCTCGCCCATTGTGTTCACCGCCACACATGTGTACTCGCCATGGTCAAACACTGTCACCGGGTTGATCTCCAACACCGCGTAGCCGTAGTCGTTTAGTGTTGTCACTCGCTGCGTAGAAATGATCGGTTTTCCGTTCAGCAGCCATGCCACCTTTAAACTTTATTTAAAACAAATGCATTTTACTAATTGTTTGTTTGCCTTCAAATTTGGGTCGTCGGTCGGCGTGAACTTCAAATCGAGCATGGCATGTTGACCCTCAATCAGCGTTTGATTGTTCAGTTGGGTGCCAAATGCCGGTGCCGATTTTGACGGTTCCGACTCTTTTTCCTCCTCCAAGTGGGGCCGTTTGGCGCTGGTGCTAAAAATTGTTTGTTTTTTGATTTTGCAATTGAAAAAACCCTACAATTGTCGTGTCCGGTCCACTCTCTTCAGCACAACTTGCTCTCGCGGTTCCGGGCCCGGCGATTGGAACTTTTGACGTGCCGCGCCGGCACCGCCCGCGGCACTTTTGGTCATTGTTGCGCCCGCTCCCCCGGGGAATGCCAACTCAAATTGGGCCTAAACACATTTTGAAAAATGATTAATAATTGTTGACCGAATTTATTTTTGTCCCGGACTCAGTTTAGCCCCCCTCACTTGGAAAGAGCCGCCCGCGTTGCTGGCGACGCATGCGTACGTGCCCAAGTCCTCCTGTTGCACATTCAACACACTCAGCTGAGATTGACCGTCCTTTCCACCCGCAATTTGAAATTTTTTCGATTCGGCCACTAATTTTCGTTGCGGCTGACTCAGCGACATCCATTGCAACTCGGGCACGGGCTGTCCAGTGGCTTTTGCCTAGTTAATTTTTTACTTGTTAGAATTAAAAAAAGTATTATTATTAAAAGTCATCTTTTAATTTAAAATGATTTTGACACAGATTTGCCTTGAACACTGCTTTTTCTCCCGGCTTAACTGCCACAGGTTTTGGCATTTCCACGAATTGTGGCGGCTTTATGCCGGCCGGAGGCCCGCCCGCTCTTCCATTTGCCATTATTGCGCCACCATTCATCATCGGACCGTTTTTTTGATTCTTAAATTTTGTTTTATCCTTTCTAATTGTCTATTTTTGTTCTTTGTCTGTTTACCGTAGGCGGTGGTGCCATTTCCCTAATTCTGCGCCGTCTCAGCTGTTCCTGCAGATAGTATTCGACCTGTTCAGGTGGTCGAAGGTAAGGATGGATTTGTCGGCGATTTTCCTCAAAGAGAAACGGGTCTAGCAGAAGTTGATCAAAGTCCCACTGAAAATGAACTTTGATCATTTTAAAATTTCAATTTTTCTGTCCCACCTTCTGTGTTCGAATCGGAGTCTGCTGCTGTTGTTGCTCAACTCGTACTGGAATATGACTGTAGACTGCTGTTGGTTGTTCCTGGATCCTGTAGACTGTTGGCTGATGTTGTTGTACAGGCTGATCAGCTGGACTGTATACTTGCTTTACCGGCAGTTCCGGGTGTCTGTAGCTTGCTTGCTGTACTGGTTGTTCTTGATGTCTGTATACAGGTCGTTGCTGTACAGACTGTTCCGAATGAATTGGCTGTACAACAGACTGTTCTGCTGGTGACCTGTAGACTGATTGTTGTTTTTGTTTTTGTTGTTGTACTGACTGTTCTGCTGCAGGGCTATAGATGGCCCCCTGAACTTGTTGCTGTTGACGCGGCGGTTTTGGTGGTGGTTGTGGTGGTGGTTGGTATTGAAGATGCGGTTGTTGGTAATAGGACGATGGTATTTGTTGCTGTTGGTGTTCCGCTGTTGGGTACTGTTCAGTAGTAACTGCTTGCTGCCGTTGGTGATCCTTGCGCTCCTCCCAATGGTATTGCTCCTTTGGTGGTGATCGAAGACGGCGGAATTGCGGCTCTTTTTCTGTTGGCTGAACCGACTGAAAATGATGCTGCTGCTGTTGCTGTTGTTGCTTTTGCCTGTTTTGCTGTGCTTGTTGTACTGCTTGAGCTTGTTGTTCCTGCTGTTGCTGAGCTCGTGTCGGATGGTCAGAAGAAGAAAATGTTTGTGCAAGAACTGCTGGTGGGGTGCTGTGTAGCGGATAAACCTCAATACGCGCCGAACTGTGCGCCTTAAAATGCAAAAAAAAAACAATTGAATTTGAATGAAGAATAATGTCCATATGTATCAAACCGAAAGAACGGTTATGTTCTTCCTCTACCATAAATGACCAAATATTTAAAAATTAAAAGCCTTTCGTGTGCTTTATCTTTATTCTCTTTTCCCGGCCATGGAAAGCGTGGGAGTGTGTGTTTGTGATTGGTGAAAGCAGGAGAAACTGATCAGAGATGTTCACTGATCCACTTGAGGAGGCAAAAGAGCCCTTTGAAGGCTAATTGGACAAAAAGCCTCCAAGGGATATTGGCAGTGGGTGAGGAAGCAAAGGCATCATGGATAAACCCAGTTGAGGTGATGGAATGGGCAAAATCGGCAGGCCGATCTCAACACATAGGGCCTGACTGAGTTGAGAGGGGTGAAATAGATGAGGCAGAATGAAGAGAGTGGGAAAGTGGTTAGATAGAAAGCAAGTCCGATCGGAACTTTTGAGCACGGAAGGAAAAGTCGCACAGACAGAGAAAATGAATAACAACAAAAAAAATAACAGAGGGAGAGAAAAAGAGTGGGAAGAGAGTGTGTTCGAAAGGAAGAGAGTCGCAGAAAATAGAGGGGGACGGAATGGAACAAATGATCACCTTTCGCTGCTCAAACGAATGTGGGCCGGATTTGCTTCATCCGCCGTCCATATCCCCATTCACTCCAACCGAACATTTGTCCGCACCAAAGAAGAAACAAAGAGAGTAATGAGGATAAGAGAGAAAGAGAGAGGAAGGAGGAAAAAGAGCGAAAGAGAAGGAAAAAAACAGCTAGGGACACACCAACAACAACAAACACATTCATTCTTCAATTACACAACCAATCACTCCCCCCAAATATTCCACACATTTGGGGGGGGGGGGGGAGAGATTTAGTTGGAGTTGGTCGACTCGACGAAAGGCCAAAATTGTGACCGTAAATATCATGAAAAAAAAACAAATTTAAAAGTAAGCTTGGTAGAAGTTGGGTCCAGCAGCAGGATTACAAATAGGTAGGTAAGTTCAAATATTTTTCCAACTCATGTGATCAACCGGTTTTTTTCCTTGTTCTTTTGAGGAGGATATCGAAGAAACATCAACGCCTAAACCGAATCCGAAATCGACGAAAAGTGCGAAAAATTATACCCGACTAAACTAACTAAGATTTCTTCCCTGGGGTCATTGTTTGTTATGCCATCGCCCTCACTGAATTTGATCTTGCTTTAACCATCTCCCGTTGGTTATTTGTTAGTGGCTGTCTCGGCTTACTCAAGCAGTGTGTTATGATTGAATCACTCGACATGCGAATGAGGTGAATGCTTTGCGATTTGGGTTTGTACCGATCGAAAAATTAAAACTGTTTGAAGGGCTTTTGGTGCAGAAAAAGCATAACAAAATAAGCGTCGGCAAAAGTAACAAAAATCCGCCGCTTTTGAATGAAAAGTGATGGCCAATTGCGTTTTGTTTGTTTTTGAGTAGAAAACGGAGGACAGAATTCAGCAGTAAAAAGAGAGAAAGTGAAGATGGAAGAGGAAAAGGAAAAGAGAGAAGAAGCATCAGCAAAATTGGAGAAGGAATAAGCCCAAAATATGTGCATTATCCAAAATAAGATCAGCAGATATATGTATTGTACTATCGTAATTCCTAAAATAAAGCCCCGGACCTCCTCAAAAGGGTGCTTTATTTCAAGGGGGGCTCTACATCAGGGGGGGGCTCTATTTTAGGAATTACGATAAGTTTCATTAAGCAACCGAACCCGACGAAGTCGGCTTGAAATCCATTTGATAAATAAATGAGTTTATGAAAGCAAGCAAAAAAACAAAAAACTTTTTTATTATTATGCAGGCAGACTCAGAAGGATGGCAGCTTGGACTGGATATATGTTGTAGTCCTCACAATTCAAATAGGTTCCAGTCTTTCATCATGGTCTGCCGCTACCTTTATGAGAATAAAAATGGGAAGCATCGAGAGGAAATTGAACCCAACAGAAAGAGTCGAAATGGAAAGACAATTAACCCACTGAACCAACTGACAACTATTAGTCTTGATTTAAAGATATATTTATGCAAAATGAATTGAACATTAAGCTTTGTATATGAAATTTAATGGAACCTCTCTTTTCTTTCATTTTTTCGAAGATGTGTATTTATTTCACCTATGAAAAAGGGCACTCTCCAGCAGCCATTCCGTCCCGTCCCCTCCATTTATTTGTGTTTGATTGATTAGCGTCCAAAATGTGGGCTTTTTCTTTTGACACCTTTTGCCTTTTTACAATATTTTATTTATACTTTACTTACCTATTCAATATATATTTTTAAAAATGGAAAATTATTTTTATTTTTAATTTGGCTAATCCATTGAGTAAACAATAAATGAAGAATTTGAAACAGAGATTTGCATTGGCGAATCCGTCAACAAAATCTTCGCACCTTTTGCAATTAAAGATGCACATGAATGTTTGGGGAGGCAGGGAAAGGACAATTGGCGAAATTTTGGATTTGGGCCCTTGGGCCAATTAGCCACTTAAAATCCCAGACTTAACCTACTCAAAATACTCAGCAAAAGCATCAACAGTTGCCCATTCATTTTGAGTCTTCAAAAGTGTTTAATCGGTAAAGAAAAGAGCGAAGAAATATTGGAAACTCAAATTTATTCGTTTTGCCTTTGGTAATGAAATCTGGCAGCAGAACGGAAATGGGAAAGAAAACGAGCTAAAAACTCGTTCAAGTTTCAATTAAATGAATCAGAAATGTAAAATTTAAAGTGACCCCGATGAGTAAAATCACATTAAAATTCAGTGAGTCTTTAAAATTCGCAAGTGATCAGAATGATTAAAACGAATTGTAAAAATTATTTGTATAAAACTCATAATATTGCCTAATGGCAGATTGACTGACCCGTCCATGCAAATTCTCCGCAATGATTGTGTATTCACCGCTATCCTCCGGCGTCATCATCGACACTTTGAGCAGTGCCATTGTTCCACTGTAATGGGTTTGCCATCGATGGGACGGCACCAACGGACGCCCATTTTTAAACCAGCCGATCTGAATGATATTTAGGTGAGTGCCGTCATAGGACCAGATAAATAAAGTAGTCCGTCGATCCCATTTTTATCTCGATCAAATATTGCCATCCCACCCGCCCGTTCCCTTCCTTCTTGCTCTGCTTACCCCTGGCTTTGGGATGCCAACCACAGAGCATTGCAGCACCGCGTCCGTGCCTTCTGTGAGGCGCAGTCCGCGCAATTTGTTGCGAAATACCGGCGGCATTGCCGCCGTCGGTTGGTCCGTCGGCATCGATTGATCTGCTGACGTATCGGAGGCGGGTGACATAAAGCCGAGCAGGTGCTGCGCGGGTTGCACTTGCTCAAGTTGGCGCTGAATGAAAGAGGGGGTGGCACGCGGCGAGAAGCCAACCAACTGCTGCTGGTGAGGAGTTCTCCTGCTGCCGCTGCTGCTAATGCAAAGCAATATATTTTATAATCAACGATGTAATCGGATGTCGAAAAAAAAGTCCGGATTCCGCAAATCCCGCTTAGATATGGGATTTGGCACAATTCCAAGCCCAAAAGCTGATCCAGTTTTTTTTTGAAACCTACTTCTTACTAAAATGTCAGGCTATTTTTTCAACCCCACACAAATACGGAGTATAAATAATAACTATTGGCGGGCCAATTGGTCAATATTATTCAGCCCGAATTGTTGGTTCATCACCTGTATTGCTGTTGCTGCTGCATCTGTGCCAGCAGTCGCTGCTTGCGCTCGCGCGTAACCATTTGCTGTTCGTCTGCGAACCATCGTTCGTATTGCTCTTGCGGCATGATTTGTGCCCGCGACTCGGCCTTGCCCGTCGCATTGGTGGCTCGGCATGTGTACTCGCCCAAGTCCTCGGCGAACAGTTGCGGCACAGTAAGCAAGCAAATGCCCGTCTGCTGGTCGTACTCCGTCTTGATCCTGACAGATTCAACCTTTTATTATGGGACAAACACAAAAGGCATTGAATTGAGTGACCTGTAATTGTTTATCGCTTTTCCGTCCTTTAACCATTCAACTTGAGGCACGGGTACGCCTTGACAAAAATAATTTATTGCCATAAAAAAGAATTCCAAACAAATTAATTTCCTGAAATAATATTGTTTTGAAAGAATTCAATTTACGCACCAACCACACGCGCCTCTAACACCGCCGCTTCACTGGGCTTTATCGGCTGGTGCTTCAACTCTTTGAGAAACAATGGCACTGAAGGGCCCACCGGCGTTTGTGGCGGTGCTGGAGAACTACTGTAGGGGATAGAAGCATACGATATTTTAATAATAATCAATATGGAATTTAGCGGTGTCTGATTTACGCTATGCTCGTCATGCCCCCGGGCACTGGAGTTGGTGCCGGTGCGACGATTAGCATGCAAGTGGACTGTTTGATGCCGGCTGCGTTCATCGCCTGCACTGTAAAGCGACCGCAATCGGCCGCCTGCGCTTTGGGGATCAGCAGCCGATACGTCTTGCCCTCCTCCACCATCTGATCAGACAATAAACTTTTACATTTTTAATAATTTCTAAATGCCAAATTTTGATTCAAAAAGTATTAATTTAATTGCTGTGTTATTTATTTTGACCTTATAGTCCGGACATTGGCTGATATTGTGCCCATCCTTCAGCCATTTAACCACCGGGTCCGGATGAGCTTCAATTTGGCACTCCAATACAATATTTTGGCCGATCAATGCTCTTTTATCACGCAAAGGCTAAAATAAAGCGGCTTTATAAATTTTAAATTTTTTTATTGCATTTTTTCAGTAAGTTTTTTAATTATGTATTTTTGGATGCATTTTGCTATGACATTGTTCAACAAACAAATAAACATACCCGAATGAAATTGGGCTGTGTCTGATTCGGGTCCTCTTTAACTCCACGCGGTTTTTGGAATGGCATTTTTCTGTAAATCGTTGAAATTAAACACTAAAATAATAAGTGCTTATTACAATTTTATTTCTATGTTGTTTTAATTTTTCTGTCTCCCAATATAATTCAATCTCAAAAACGATCAGTTATTAAGCGAACTGTTCTGTTGGATTGATCAAAACTGATTAAATCAGACTCTTCTGATCAGCTTCAGCAGAAGAGCGATGAATTTATTTTGCCAAAAAACCGAGCACAAAAAAGAGCTGTCACTTCTGCTCAACGTTCTCTCTTCTGCTGATATGAAATTTGATCGTACGAACAACAAATCAGCAAAAGCTTATGGACAAAAAGCAAAGGGAAAAAAGAATAAAAATTGCCAATTATTTGTAAATAATTAGGGCCATGAAAAATAGACAGCAGGGCAATAAAATGTAAATTTTTTCTGTTTTTAAATGTTGAACTTTCCGTATTTAATAATACATTTAATAAATGAAGAAAGCATGAAGACATTATAGTTCTAATGTTAAACATATTGCATGTTGCATGAAAGGGTTGGATGCGCGGCTGTCCCAATGTCAGAAGAGCCAAATCCGACCGGACCTTCCTCCAAGGCACCGTTTGTCCCTGAGAAGACAAACAAAGCGCTGGAGGGGCTAATTTGTTGGAAGAGAAAGGAAAGCGACAGCAAAACAACATATCCTAGTCCCAAGCAGGAAAAAGATCTCCTCGACATTAAGCACTGAATAGCGCTTTGGGATCATTTCGGGACTTCCGATCGATCGATTTGCTGTTGATGGATATGTTCATGAAGGGATAAAGGGATAAAGCAAGAAGGACTGGGAGGAAGGTGAGCGGCGGATGAGAAACCCAGCAGGGATATGCTTTATCCTCCGCAGGGGAATGGGCCAAGCCATAAGCATTGAAGGGGACTAAAAGAAATAAAATGCAACATGTCAAACTCGAGAATGAGTGAGGAAAAGAAAATTTTAAGTGCCAATAAATTGAATAACAATTATAATTAATAAAAAAAACTTGAATTAGTATTAATGGCAAACCATATTATTTTCAAATGGGGATTACTCAAAAACCACAGTCCTAAACTATAAATAATATTTTAATTTATTTTTTCTGAAATCAACAACATTTGAATTTAAACTAAAATTTTTTCACTTCATTGCATAATGAAATAAAATTGATGTGACGAAGGCCGTTCAGGTAAAGTGAGGTGAGATGAGATGAGATGAGTGTGTGGGCATGGGAAGGGTCCCATCGCCCCGGGTGAAATGAACAATCTTTGACTTTATTAGCCGTTGCTAATTTTGCACTTTGTTGGCATTCAAACACAAAATGATCGCCCCCGGGGGGGAATGAAATGAACAACCTTCGACGACGTTGGTCCGTTGTTGTTGCACAATTTGGCGTTGCTAATTTTTTTGCACTTTGTTGGCATTTCAAACACAAAATGATCGGCCGGCCGTTTTTGCAAATTTGGAGGAGGTCAAATGGGATGGAATGGTTTTGCAAGAAAATGAAGCGAAAAGTTTACTGCGAAATGTGCGGATGCTGTTGTTGCTCATTGTTATTTGCAAAATGGGTGGTGTAAAATCACCGCGCACGGTGGCGCCCAAATGGGCGGCGGTGCGATTCGGTGACACCGCAAATTGGCAGTGGACATTGTCCCATGCCATGCCCACCCACAGCAGCCTATAAAAGGTGACGGAAAGGGCGACAAATTCACCATCTCCAACGAGCTTTGTTTTCAAGCTTATAAAATGTCAAATTTCCCATCTTTTTCCACTTTGGCATTAGGGGAAGTGAGCCCCAACCCTTCGGGGACAAAAATGTCGGGGAACGTCGGGGATGGCATGTTCGGGAACTGGGTCAGGACGGGCATATTTGCCGGGGATCGAGGCGGGGATCGGGGACGTCGGGCTTGGAGCTGAACCCTAATTTGTAGCAATATTTTCGTTTAAAAATATTCCACCCCCACAAAGCTATTCATTCCCGACATAATACTTTTTTGGAAAATTTTTAAATTTTTGCTTTTTCCGTATTTTCATTTTATTAGGTTCATCTCCCATTTAGCAATTTTATATCCCCATTGACCCATTGTGCTTCTTCAAAATGTTCACCAAACTGTTGTTGTTGTTGTTTGCCATTGTCGTTCCGTGCACTGCCGTCGTCCCTTTTCCGTGGTGGGACGGCATTCATCGACACCAAAAGCAGAAAAGTAAAAAAAATTTAAATATAAATTTGAAATGCTAAATTTAATTCATTTTTTTTCATTCAGCTGTCGAAGCATGTTGCCCAACAGAAGATGATGGGACGAAGCCACTTTTCTGTTGCGCCTACGATTTGTTCGAAAAGGAGCCCACATTTCCCCTGAAGTCGTGCCTTGAGGCCGACGAAAACGTACAAATGGTATAAAATTTTTAAATAATTATGCCTTCTTAATAAATAATAACCTTTTTATTGCATTTTAGGCCACCATTTTCCGGACTGTTCGATGTGCCCAACGACATTTCAACCGCTTAATTTCCCATCGAATTGGGTCGGCACCGACAGACATTTGCGGTAAATTTTATTTAAATTAAAATAAAAACAAATATAATTGCGTCTCAAATTTAAGGCTTTTTTTGCTGCGATTTGCTGAAAAATGTGCAGGGCGAAAGCAAAGAGACGGACTGCTCGAGGAACTGCACACGCGCAGCATTTACAGTGGGCATGACCAAAAAAAAGCAGCTTCGGAGGCTTCGAAAATTGGGCTGTGAGGCGGAAGCGCCAATTCAATTTAAAGTAAGTCGCATTTATTTTGTAATTTCAAAAATTAAATTAAATTTTTACAACTTTTTAAGGCACTTGAGGAATGTCTGGAAAAGCCGGGACAAATTTTGGACATCAACGGCAAAGAAGACGACCAAACGAAACTACTTCAAGAAGTCTGCAATAGAGAGAATGGCGAATAAAGCGCAAGACGCACTTTTTTTTAATTTGTAAATAATTTTTGTATTTGCGTCGTACAAATTTCTTATTTTGTAACATTTTTGTGTTTTTAAAAATGTATTTATTAATGAATAAAATTTTTAAAATTATATATGCTGAACAAATTGAAAACTAGCGAAAAATATGCAGAATAAAGCAGTTTGAATAATATTTTGATTTTAAAAAGATTGGAAAAGAATTGCATTTCCAATTCATTTTAGTTTTTAATTAGTCAATTTTGGGTCTGTCCCACTATTTTTTTTTTTTGCTTTCACCCGCCGCCTCTTCCCTTCTCCTTGCGATGGAGTCATTACCAAAATAACAATAAATTTATTTCTCAAATCTGCGCTTTGCTTTGCCTTATCATATTCATCACGCCGTCCGACATTTTTCTCCTCCGACTTCTTTTCCCCTCCGGCGAGGCCGGCCCATTCTGCCGAAGAGTGCCTTCGGCCGACGCTTCCCCGTCGTCATGTTCGGCCCCGTCACCGTCGCCGTCGTTGTGGTTGCTGTCCATCGACTGGCGAAAGTGCGGACGGCGCCGCGTGTCGGCGATGCTGCCTTTGCGGCTGCCACGTGCTGCAGCTGATGACAGCAGATCGTGCAAAGTGCCAATTCTGCTGCTGCTGCTACTGCTTGGACTTTGTGGCGCCGCCGATTGGTGGCATTTTGCCAATTTGTCTGCAAAAAACGAAATTGGTATTTATCCAAAATATTTTTTAACATATTAGCTACAAAATTAATCATATTATCATAATAAATTTGAAAATTTGTATTGTTTTTTATCTTTTTTATATTAGAAAAATTTATGGCCCGCTTTTAATGGCTTTAATCCATTCCCTTCACACATTTGGCCGACCGATTTTTCTTATGGTATGTCGCACTGAAGCGAATTGATTTTCCCTTTTTTGTTGTCGCCAAAAATAAATTCAAAGAAAGAAAGAGTTATGTCATCTATAAAAATTGTATTTTACGAAAGCAAAAGTTTTTTTTTTAATCTTTTTAAATTTTTTTTGTTGCAAATTAATCATTTTAATTTAGCTAAATGTGTTAATTGTTTTGGACCGCTTCAATGCCATTTTGAGTGAACCTTTGTCAACTAAGCACAACCAAAATGATTCATTCAGGTTTTAATTTCTGGATATTCACCATTTCACTTTTATAATGCAAATATCAAAGCCTTAAAAAACTGCTCAAATTTTAAACTCATTGAAATTGTTCATTGATTTCTTCACTCCGATAATGCCACTTTTGTTGAATTTTCTTTCCCACCCATTTTTGTCCCAACCATTGAATTGCTTTTTTCATTTTTGTTTCTGAAGCGTCCCACTAAAACATATTTTTCATCCATTCTTCTCATTCATTGCTTCATTCATTGCTTCATTCAATGAGTGCTTTTTGTACAATAAATACTTTATTATTATTTGCTCAGTGTGCTGCTTGGCTGCTTGGTTGGTGCTCATGTTAGTCATCCGAGCAGTTCAGTTTCTTCTTTTCGAGCACTTTTCCCCAATTCCTTTGCTGGTGCGAATCATCGCTCTATTTTTGCCGCGATCAATGAACGCATGCGAATGAATGAATTGAATGACTCATCCGACGCCATCCATTCCAATCACAAGCAACCCCCCCCCCGCCGTCTCCCTCAAACTGATCGATTTCAATGTGTGGCCATTATCCCCGCCAGGGAGGGCGAAGGGCTCTCACGAATTCTTCCGGCAGCAAAAACAGAACCCGCTGGCAATGGTGGACAGACACTTTTCAGTCCACTCGCATCGTTATTTTCTAGGCACATATTGCATAATGATGATCTTCATAGGTAACTCGTATCCTGCCAACCCCCATCGGGCTTTCAAGTTCTTCCGATGTCCTTCCCTGGCAAAAGACCCATTCTTCATTCATCTCAACAATTCATTGTAAATTTAGGATTTGTTTGGCGAGTTCGTTGATCCATCCCCACATGTTTCTGTTGCTGAATGTGTGTTCATTCGTTTCTTCTTCTTCCCGCAGCACCTTTTCATCATTGCTCCTTCCCTCCCATCATCAACTAACTTCCTCGGATGAATGACTCTTCCGGTAAAGTCTCTCCCCTTCCCCCTCCTCACTCTCCCCTGGGGTGAAGATGGGTCCTCCACGCTCTCCTCCACCTGCTGCTGCTGTTTGTGTATCTTCCGTTTCTCCCCCCCCCCCTCCCCCCATACGTTTCCCACCACATTTTCGTCTTTTGACGACGCTTTTCACCCCGGAAAGGTAAGAGGACGTGGAGATGGGCAAAGCAAAAAGATCATCCCCCCGCCTCTCATCCCCCGCCCCCCCCCCCCCGTCTCCTTCCCCGCCTCTCGTCCCCGTCCCCCCGTCGCATTTGCCCCTTAACCCACCCGTCTTGCCAAAATATTATATGCATCGATTCGGGGAAAAGCCACTCAAATTGATTGCCAATCCACTTCTAGCGGAGAATGTGTTTGACCCAATCTCCGCTGGAGGGGGCGGCGGAAGATTTTGT
Organism: Heterodera carotae; assembly: GCA_024500135.1. Classification (NCBI taxonomy): domain Eukaryota; kingdom Metazoa; phylum Nematoda; class Chromadorea; order Rhabditida; family Heteroderidae; genus Heterodera; species Heterodera carotae. The sequence goes on from JAKKIK010000327.1 coordinate 30,240, forward strand.
GCAATTACGACGCTAATTACATACATATGTATGTACATACAAAGCCAATTTCCCAACAAATTTTTTGTCCATGCATTTACATACATACAAACAGATTATAGGACGGAAGAAATTTGGGTTTTGGCTCAATGGTTTGAACATTTCTTAATTATATATTTTTTAATTTATTTTTTTTCGATTAAAATCAATTTAAAAATTTGGCCAGCAGATTAAGTCTTATCATTTGTACATATTGTTTGAAATGCACAACATTATTATCACTCAAAAAATTGCTTTTGGGGTGTCTTTTTTTGTTTTGCTCTCATTCTCTGTATTCCGACAATATTTTTGTATTTATTATAATACATTTATTTATTTCTATTCAATTTTATCTTTTTGCTTGCTTATTGCGAAAACGACGAATGTGAGCGGCGAATGGGGGCCATTTTGCATTCATTGCCCTCCCCATCACCACGTTTTTGTTCCGTCAATCAACCAAACAAAATATTGCATCTGATTGATCATACATAGTCAAATCAACGCTTAGGCAATAAATTTTTAATCCCTAAAAATGAGTCTTTTTTTGCCAGACATACCTCCCTTCCTCCTCCAAGACCCCCCAATAGCGCTCCATCCCGAATTGCAAATCCTGGGCAAATATCCCAGGGAGGCTTACACAAAACGAAAACAAATAGCCATAACAAACACAACTTGGGAATGATACCATCACTGATCAGTGATCACTGAACCACACATTTCCTAATTAGACAAATCTTTGTCCAACTCCACCAACAAATTTGTCTTCTCGAAAAATTACACAAATTGTCATCCGGCACAATATGTATTATAAGGCTAAATGCCAAATGTAACCAAAAATGATCAAACAATTATCTGCTCCTGATCATTTTCATTATTATTATTCCCAATCTGATAGCAGCTCAAATTTAAATAATAAAAGAATAAATAAATACTCACACATCGCAACGGTGTAATCCTCGCCCAAATTCGTCTCCACCAATTGCCCCCTCCCCTCTGCTGCTGTTGGGGCGGCTTATTTCAATCCCAAAATTCCAACACCGAAGCATTCACTCATTTCATTTTCAACGCATTACAAATCCACAAATTAACAGTTAAACATTTTAATAAACATTCTTTTTCCAATTAAAACCAAGGACACAGTTTTCGAATTTTTAAATCCTATTTTTTGTATTCCGTTCCTTTCGCTGTGTGCCCAATCCTTCAATTTTCCGCTCCATTTATTGCCCCTCTCAACAAAAACCGTCGATTATTTTAACTAATTCAAACTCTCCTCCCAACCTTTTTTGAGTAAATGAAATATAACTCTTTTTAAATCATTTATGCTTTTGTGCCTTTCTTTCCAATGCCAATGCCTTAATTGGCTCCGCGTTCTTTTCCATTTCCTTAATCGTCCATCTCAGTCGTGGTCAACAAATCATTGACCCCCTCGCCCACGCGCTCCGCCGCCGCTTTGTCCGCCTCCACACCGCCCCAGTGCCTTTCCGTTGAGAGCCTTCGACCGTCTCCGGCAGTGCCAATGTCCGCTCCCGGCCAAACCCATCGATGGTTGGTCGGTGCCGGCGCAGCGCATCGGAGTCGACCGCCACTGCGCTTTGACCGCACTTTTCTCGAGGAGCGCGACAACCAATTGAAGCTGACCCAACTGGTAGTTTTCTGATCAGGGCTTCTCATATCAATTGCAAGTTGCAACAAAAATTGTGCCGGGCCAAAATGCGATCGGACAGAGTCGGCAAATATGGCATTTAACCAACAAACCAATGTTAAGCTTTTCGGACTGATCGCCTTTCTGTTGACTGTCCAATGTTGGCCCAATCCGTTGTTGCCCTATTGCTTGGGCCGCATTGTCGACTTCTTCCAGTTGTTCAACGCGGTCTGTGTTCACGGTTTCTTCCTTGTTGGCACTTTCTTCCTGGCATTGGCACATTTGTTCAGTGCCCCTGACGCATTGTATCAATACAATTTTCCTCTCTTGGTAAGTTTTGCTGCTCAAACAATTCGAGAAATTCAACATTCAATTTTTTTGAATGAAACCGCCAATATTGAACACAGGAGCAATTCTATTGTGCCCTGGCCACCGTCATGTACTTGGTGGGCTCTGTCTTCGCCATTCTGAACATGATCAGGGCCGTGTTCGCCATCCTCTGGTTTTTTCATTTAGTAAATTTTTTGGATTAAATTATAGTATTGTTTACACTCTTTTATGCACCCTTTTGTTTGTTCAGTCTGCAACTTTGGCCGGTTTTGGCCTCTACAGTTTCGACCTGTGGACAAGATGGAAACGCGACAAGCAGTTCAGGAAGGAACAGCAACACAACCAATCCGCTTATATCACTTGACTATATCAAATCAACCACCAGACAAATTGCATATCATTACCATTTTTCTCTCAAATATCGCGGCTTTTACATATTTTTTGTTTAAAAAAATTATTTTTGATCATTAAATTTTAACAATTTGCCATAATTTACTCTTTCTGTGAAAGTGTGCTTTTTTTCTCCCACCTTTTGTTTCGATTGAGGCGCTAACGGCTGACGGCTTTTTGTTTCGGGTTGGTGACGCCGTGGGCGTCGGACGAATTGAGCACAGTCCTTTTTGTGGACTCTTTGACGGCGAACGTGGCGCTCGTTTGGCACGGCGATGGGAAGGCGAATGTTCCTCGGCTTCCTTCAACAGCGTTGCCGTCTTTGGGTCCACGACCATTTCTGAGAGTGCAATTATAAATTTTATGTCCATTATTGCAAAATTTCATTATTTTTTAAATTTTTATTTACCCGAATTTGCGATTGCATTTGACACTGCGCTTCTTCGCGTGGATGTCACACGGCTCAATGTGTTCGACTCCAAGATGGATGATTGTGCGTGTCGCCGAAATTGGAGACGAACCTAATAAAGACATAAAGGAGGGAGGGCACATCCAAACAAATACTTTCACAGGCCCCCCCCCCCAGTCGCCCTTTGGCGTCATTTGCCCACCTGTTCCACTGGCAAAACGCGCCGCCTTTTGCGTGGCAACTTTTCGCGGGCCTGCGAATGGGAATAGAACATGGCGAAGTTGGACACAATGACGGGCACTGGCAAAGCGATTGTCAACACTCCCATTACCGCGCAGAGACTGCCCACCAAACGGCCAAGATAAGTCTGACAATGTTTTTGGTTACCGAACTTCCTGTATTAGTGTCACCGAAAACACTATTTTTCAACCCACTCGAAAAGGTGACATTATTAGAGGGGAGGGACATTAATAGAGGGGGGACATTATATTTCAATCCAATCCAAAAGAGGGTTGTTTCATCTTATTTTTAGTTCAATGATATTCAAAATTATTGCCTGTGGCGTCATGTCACCGTATCCCACCTGAATGAATAAGCCTTAATTTTAGTCTGTTACTGTATTCTTCGACCATCCAAAATTACCGTAGTCATTGTGATCAATGAGAACCATAAACCCACGGGGATTGACTGAATATGATAAAAACAAAAATGTCAACAAAGTCGCATTTTAATTGGAAGGAAGGCCTTACGGTGAATTGGTTGTTCGGGTTGGTCTCCGTTTTCTCCGCGTAATAGACAAGCGTGGCGAAAATTACAACGCCCAAAATCAGGAAAAAAACCTTAAAAAGCAAATTGCCACGCATTTTCTTTCACACAGATACAATAGGTATCATATTTTCTCTAATTGAAGCCCGGTGGGACTCTATTTTTCAATATCCCTCGGGCGTGGAGGATACGGTATCTGATCTGTCTTTAAGCCTATCCTACGAACTGATGCCGGGAGAATGGAAGGGATTATTGTCGAATTGTACCAACCAAAAGCAGCAGCTCTTTGGCTGATGCGCGGAATGTGTGGATGAGAATCTGAAGGCCGCGATGATGTTGTGTGAGTTTGAATAGGCGAAGAATGCGAATCATGGACAAAAACTCCACCAAATCCTTGGGCGCCTGGTCTTTCAACAGCCGAACAAGAACGGCATCCGTGTAGAAACTGAACAAAAATTATTAAAAAATAATTTATTTTTACGAAACAAGCAAAAGGATAATGTTGTTAGACTTTTACCTTAAAGTGGCAACCAAATCGATCACATTCAGAGGATATTTGAAAAATTTGAGCATATCTGGACAGCAGATGAAGCGGACAAAGATTTCGAAAGTGAACCAAATGTTGCAGACAAATTCAATCTTAAACATTTTCAGCATTAATCCGTGCCGTGCCATTTCGCCTCTGTTTCTTTACTTGGGCAAATATTTTGTGTGGTTCTGTGGCGACCCGTTGCACATTAATGGGCTGATTTGAGTGGTAGGAATTGTGGTGGAACAATTGTTGTTGTTGTTGAAGTGGCAGTGATGAGAAATTGCTTAAATTTGACAGAAAAATAAAAAATGAATTTAATTTCAAATAATTTACGAAATTTGCAGAATTGGGATACGAAAGCTGGGATGAGTTTTGAAGCAGAAGGAAAAGATGGATATGCAAATGAAACAAACACTGACCGAGGCCACAACCTGCGCAAAAGTTTTTGCTCTCTCAATTCCTTTTAAAAAGCGCTCTTTTCCAATTGAGCTTTTGAAATGCCAAAATAAAAATTTTAATTATATAAATTTGTATTCCGCACTTTGGCAGTTGTAGACGAATACGGCTCATCAAAGAAAGCCCAAATACGCGCTGAGATCCAAGCCAATATGAATAACAGCATTAATTTTGTATTAAATTTGGCTTTTAAAAATTAAAAATCAAATCAATTCATTTATATTCCAGTGATACTTTTAAAGCAAGGTTTCCCTTTGTATTTATTTTAAATATAATTTACTGATTTGGAGGGTCCGAGAAATTTTAAATATTGTTTATAAGTAGGGATGTCAATTTTATGTAAATACATATTTTTTTCCTGGGTTCTACGTAGTCTAATTACTAAGAAAACAACTTTTTTTTGTTATATGCTTATAAAAGTTGGACTTTTATTTACATATTTCGGGATTTTTCTACATATTACATATGTACATATTTTTATACATATATCGGACTTTTTGGTACATATTTTAGGTTT
>JAKKIK010000328.1:0-35297 GCA_024500135.1 Heterodera carotae
AGTGAGGAAAAAAAAGCATATAAGGAAGAGAAATAAAGAAAAGAAATCGCGTCGATAAATAAATTATGAAAAAATCACGGAAACTCCCATTTAATATATAGAAGATGTTTCTAGATATTTTCTGGATTGCCAATCTCGAATCCGACATAAGCGATTACGCATACTTATTCAAGATTTATTTTGGAAGATTATCTCCGATGTACTTGAATTTAGATTTTTTGAGGCTGTATATGTAGTATAAGGCATAAGTATTAAGTACCTTCGTTTCCACCTATAAAAACATGAATAATTTACTTATTTATTTACGAAAGGCATTTGTTCATATAGAATTAATTTCATTATATATTTTCGTCTGGCTGATGTCTCGTCGTGGTACGGTTGAAGGAAAGGTTTATGTAGGAGGCCTGCCAGAGGATGCAACTTCTGAAGAGGTTACTTTTCCTAGCGTTTATGTCTGAGTAACCATTAAATAAAAAATCTATTACTTATAAATGAAGTAAAAGATGGGCAAATTAAGGGGTACTATTTCACTTAACGCGACATAATTTTTTTTTTCTAAGTCATGTAAATATGCTTCCAGGGGGTTGCGGCTTAACTGACTACGAATATGAACTTAATTTGTGCTATTATGAACTCCGGACCTCTAATAAATGATATGAAAATCTATTTTGCAAAAAAAAATACCGACAAAAATTATTTGTAAGGGCCCAAAGTTTTTAGTACTGTCGTTCCGAGGTCTGTACTAGTAATATGTAGCTAGCACCAATCAGAGTTCATATTCGTGGTTAGTTAAGCCGAAACCCCGGAAGCATATTTACATTACTTCGAAAAAAAAATTTATGTTACGTAAAGTGAAAGAGTACCAAATTAAGACATTGGGCGGGAATCGAATCACGCTTACACCCATTCCATGGTAGCCCTTAAGCTGCCAGGGTAATACAATATATGGTTACCGGTAAAGGAGAAAATTAAATGTTTGTTTGTTTTTCTAATCAATGACTTCATTAGCTAGATGACGTTTTCCACAAATTTGGCCGAATTCGCAAGATTTGGGTTGCTCGTCGTCCGCCAGGTTTCGCCTTTGTCGAATACGAGGACACACGTGACGCGGAAGATGCAGTGCGTTCATTGGACGGAACGTAATTTTATCATAGTATTTATTATTACCTAACAAAAGTCCTCAGGCGAATTTGCGGCGTTAAAGCGCGTGTAGAATTATCAACGGGCCGTTCTCGCCGCGAACGTGATGACCGGGGCGGTGGTGGCGGTTATCGAAGCGGAGGTGGTGGCGGTTATCGAGGCGGAGGTGGAGGATACCGCGACTATTCGAGGTCTATATATTAATGCCTTGGAAAGGCACTTGGAGAGTTGCAGGAAAAAGCAAAACACGCTAAGTTCGTTTCATCTGGGTTTTTTCAGCAAATTCTACACTCAATCGCTTCTTCAAACGCCTTCCACCTCTTTTCCTCCTCCTCTCGTCTTTCTCTTCCAACCCATCACTTCTCGTGCCTGACAATTTTGTCAGTGTGTGTTTCTTGGTCCAAAATGTCATGGCAATAGAAGTGAATGTATGTGCCGTGTGCGCGTTTTGCCGCTAAGTTCGGTTAAGGCCGAACTTTCTTCGAAACAAAACGCCCATTTTGGCTTCTTGCACCGCTTTTCTTCTCAATCACACACCACTTCGTTACTCCCACCAAACAACCTTCGCCATTCTCTCCATAATCGTTCTCTCTCCAATTAGGTCGCGCTCTCGCTCGCCATACCAGCGCCGTGGAGGAGGCCGTTCTCGCTCACGCTCCCGTTGAATGAGAGGGTAACGAAACCAAATATGCTTTATGTAAATACTTTTTTAAAAGCCATTTTTAGGAACATAAAGGCACGAATGGAAGGAATGTTGATGTTCTTAAACTTTTTTGCTTTGGCAATCTAACGATGTGCTTCACGTTTCGGATATTTTTGATGGAATAAATCGCATACCTAGCAAACAGAGTAATTCCACCATTTCTTTGGTGATCCCAAAAGTCGATCAAGGCCTGGGTCGATTCAAAATTCTGTTAACTTACTACGAACCGCTCAAATCTCATAAACCGTTTTTTGGTTATATTATAATCAGCCCATACTGAATATTGCATTTCTGTTACAATATGAATATTTACACAAAATGGCATTTCGAATTCGATGAATTAATAATAATTATTGTTATATTGTACACGACAGCAGCACCATTTGGGGTCACATTCAGCAGAAGATAAAAACTGAAATCATTTGATAAAGTTGAAAATAAAGAGTGACCAAATTAAACAAAATCAGTGAATAGATAGGAGAAAGAGGTGATATTCGATAACAGTCAAATAAAGGATTGATTCTTTGTGGTTGTGCGTGCCTTCAGCTTTCTTCCTCGGCCCATTCATCCGCCGCTTCGTATTTCTCTCTTTCCATTCGACTTCCTTCACTCTTCTTTCATTTCTTCCCCCGTCGGCGTTCCGTCTTTCCCCGCAAGTGCCATTTTGCCCGCAACTTTCTCCTCGTCCCTTTGCCTTTGCTGCATGAACGGTTTACAGTACGCTTAAGGAATTGGAATTGTTGCCAAAGGCATTCGGAATAATACTGTACCATAGCGATGGTTCATGTGCTGTGAGTAAGAGCCGGAGTGGGAAAAGCGTTTCAGGCATTTGTTACACTAAAAATGTAGGATAATGACATTTGGAAATACTTCGGATTTGTCGATTCCTCAGAATTTCCAATATTTCGGGGATAATTCCGTTTCGATCTGTCCGTCCTTCAACTCACCTGAAAAGGCTTTTCTCCGCTGTGCAGTCTGTTATGCTCAGTCAAATGGTGCTTATGTTTGAAAGCCTTTTCGCAAATTGGACATTTGTACGGGCGTTGGCCTTAACAGAAGACATTAGGGGAAGGGACGGAGTAAATATAGATTATAGCGATTGTTCGGCATGGTCGGTAAATACCGATCCGCGATAATACTGGAGTTTCGGTATTTCAATTACCATTACGAACACTAATCATGTCCGTAGACTCAAAATCGCACAAAACCAGGGGGGGGGGGGTGATGTGGTGGCATTCCATGAATGAATGTATTCGATTGAAACAGTTAACCACCCAAAATTTAAAGTGATCCGTTTTCCATTTGTATGGCACGTACCGGAATGTTCGTATTTGTGTCGTGCCAATGAACTTTGCTTGTTGAATGATTTGTCACATAAGTCGCAAATGTAAATTCCGCCACCGCCATTTTCGTCAGTTTGCTGAATTCGTCGGCGTTTTGCTGTTGGGGCTTGACTTTTTCTTGGCCTTTCCGTTGTTCCGTTTAGTGGACGACTTTCATTTCCTGCGCGGATATTCGTCGCTTCCTGTAGATTATACTCGAAAATGATTGCTGTAAGTTCGTCTTATAAGCTATGGTTGCACTGTATTTGGCTTTAGAAAATGCCAAATTTTCGGTCGCCTAAATCGATTATTAAGGAGGCGGGGGAGTTATTGGATCACCTCAATTAAATGGGGAAGTTCGGTGGGGGGGGGGGTTTGATCACCTCAATTAAATGGGGAAGTTCGGTTGTCATTGATTGGGTGCCGAGCATTGATAAGAGAGTCGGCGAAATTTCGGAGGAAGAGGGCCAAATTGTGGAGGATGAGGAGGGAGTTGCGTTACGGTGGGGTGACTGCTGTTGCAGATGAAGCTGATCCGTCGACAGAGAGGAAGCGGATAAAGATGAAGAAGATGAGGAGGAGGAAGAGGAATACACAGGCAATTCCCCGGAACTTCCAAGCGCAGGCGAACTCCGTCCACTGGGCGACCGTCGCAACATTTCCTGGAGAGATTGACAGCCTTTGTCCAGAAAACCTGTGAATTTCGGAGTTGATTGAGCATGTAGCAATGACTTTTCACTTTTTTTCTGACAATCTGATCACTATTTGATTGACTGATCATTTCAATTGACATACCAAAGAATTGTGATGACGGTGATGACCATTGGCGACAACATTGTTGCCCCTCCTCCTCCTCCTGTTTCGGCTTTTCCTTCTTTCTGTCATTTTTCTGACTTGTCTCCTCCAACTTTTCAATTTTCATCCATTGTTCTTGTTCTTCCTCTTCGTTTTTTGGAAATGACAAATCCAACGGATGCTCCTGAGAAAGTTGTTTCTGTTAAGTGTTCAAAAGGCATTCATTCCAAAGACAAAGGCATTCCTCCCCAAACATCTGCTATATATTGTTGTATTTTTACTTGGTATAATTATAACATTTCGATGATGCCCCCCCCCCATCAAAAACAATGGCATCATCATCATGCCCATTCATTCTCATGGTGCTGCTCTTCATCCTTATGTCCTCGTCATCTTCACCCGCGACCATTTCGTTGGTCCAACTCTCGGCAAATGTTCGCCCATTCTTCCCCCCCCCTCTCTCTCTCTCCCTCTCCCCCTCTCTCTCTTTCCCTCTCCCCCTCTCTCTCTCTCTCTTCCCCTGCCACTTATTCAATTATGAAGATTGAATGGGAATTGTAACGCAATAATAGCAAAACAATACAACAGTGGCACTGGCATGAGGACACATTTTCACTTTCGCAGCTGCCATCGCACTCTTCGCTTCCCCAAATTCCACCGACCCTCCATTATCATCCATCCTCTCCATCTTCCACTTCCATTCATCCTCTCGATTACCTCCCCCATTCACTCTTTTTCATTACATCCATCCATCATCCTGAGCAATTATCTCGCGGACTTCCTCCTCCACCGCGGCCCCCGCCGTTCCACCCATTCTCGACGACACACGTGTCCACTCACTCACTCCTATTAGGACCATTCCGCTTCTCACTCTCTCTCTCTCTCTCTCCCTCTCTACTTTTCTCCCGATCTTTCGCTCTCTCTCTCTCTCTCTTCCACTCATCCGACGGACCATTCGGTCAAAATTCACTCGAAAAGGATGTAAGAAATGACAGGAAGCAAAGAATATGAAAACCCAAAAGCAGTCTCGACAAGGAATATAGAAAAAAGAATGATTGGTGCCAGGTGTGCTTGGCCATAAATTGAAGGAAATTGGGACAGGGCGGAGGAAGATGACCGACCGACCGACCGACCAGACGCAGTCGGAGAGCATTTCGGAGACAAATGAAAAAAAGCAAAGCCGCGAAAGGGACGGAATGGTCCTCAACCAACCTCAACTGGCTGATTGAGAGTCGGACTTAAGAAGAAGAAGAAGAAGAAGCAATGGCCATAAAGGCATAAACCACTGCTGCTGTAGATGACCATCCATCAAAAGAAGGATGAATATGTACAGCAAAAACAAAGAAAAGGGAAGAGAAAAGGGAAGGGAAAAGGATGAAAAGGAAAGACAAAGGGCAAAAGGAAGATAAAGGGAAAGAGAAAAGGGAAGCGATAAAGGAAGACAAAGTGGAAAAGCACTAGAGAAAGAAAACGATCTTCAAAGGAGGGGCCGACTGAAGGAAGATCCGTTCAAATTGATTTGACTTCATTCCATCAAATTGTACTTTCAGCTTACTATTCTTTTTTGAATTGTTTTGTCACCTTAATTGATTGCTCCATTGCTCCTTCTTGGCCCCCTCCCCTTCTGATCACATTGTTAACCAATCGCCGAAAGTATTCGGGGTCCAAAGGGCTCAGTGCGTTCGTCTCCACTTCCGCCCGCTGCACATTGTGACGATGTGTCTCTTCAGTGTTTTTCGCCAAGTCCATTCCTCGGTTCTGTTGCGTTTGTCCCTCATTTTCATCGTTTTTTGCATTTCGAATCGCGGCATTGCGACTGAGCCGGTCACTGATCGCACTCAGTCGATTTGCCCTCTTTGCCTTCGCTCGCATATTTTGGAACCAAACCTGGCATTGGGCCTAATTTAATTGACTTTCTTGTTCATGAATATTTTGGCAATTATTTGACACATTTAATCGGTCAATGATCAAATTGTTCACCCACCTGCACAACTCTTTTGTTGACGCTAATTCGCTCAGCAATTTCAGATAATTGATATTTGCTGGGTAATGGATTGCGACGGAACTGTTCAGCGAGGATTTTCACCTGCGCATCCGAAAGAAAAGAGCGCGGACGAAGAGCGGAACCGCCGCAGGCGGACGGACGCCACTCGGCCAATAAATCGGCACCAGTGGCGCTGTTTTCCTCGACCAAATCATACAGATCCCTCGACAGTCCCAAATCGCTGTGCTAAAAGTGCCAAAGTTGCATTGTCAGGAAATTGATTGCCAGCCCATCGCCAACCATCTAATCCCTCTGATGGCCAACCCATCGCCAACCATCTAATCCCTCTGATGGCCAACCCATCGCCAACCATCTAATCCCTCTGATGGCCAACCCATCGCCAACCATCTAATCCCTCTGATGGCCAACCCATCGCCAACCATCTAATTCCTCTGATGGCCAACCCATCGCCAACCATCTAATCCCTCTGATGGCCAACCCATCGCCCATCATTTTATCACCCACTTTATCTTCGTCTTCTTCCGCTTCCATTTTCATCCCATTCTTCCCAATTTGCTCCTTTTCTTTCTTTTGTTGTTGGTGCCAAAAAGTTCTGCTGGAATCATTTGCCGCTGTGCTCATTCGGTGGCCCATTTCGTACGATGGCACATTTACCCCATTTTGTTGTTGTTGCTGGTGAAGCTGACTGTGATTCCAATTTTGTTGTAAGTCGTTTTTGCGGCAGCATCCGTTCTTCTGTAAATTTGACCTTTGAAAGTGACTCAAATTCACAGACGCTTAAAGCCATGCCAAAACTTTCCGAGGCATTAAAATGCCATCCCAATAATTCTTCGACGGAATTAAAACACCATCCCAATAACTTTCCGAGGCATTAAAATGCCATCCCCAATAATTCTTCAATAGAATCACTCCAATTTTGTGCCCTTCACATTTTTTTGTCATTTGCATCCTTTTCATTCCTCCGTGTCCCGCCCGATCGGTGGTCACTGATCACTGATCACCTCTTCCTCCTCTTCACTCTTTTGCGGCGATTGGTCCGTTGCCATTGCAGCGGCAGCAGCAAAAGTTGCTGCTTGGGAAAAAAAGTTTGTTGCCGGAAAAGTGGCGGCGGAAGCGGCCATTTGGTGCTGAAGAGAGGCGGAGGCATAGAGAACGGACTGCAGCTGCTGGTAATAAAGTCGGAGCTGTTCAAAGAAGGGCGGTGACACGGAGACGGACGGAGGGGACGAAATGGCGGCGGGGAAAAGTGCCGAGGAGGGCGGCGTGGACGGCATAAGCGGAGGGGCAAACAGCGCGGAGGCCAACTGCTGAACGGACGGGCAAATGGCAAATTGAAGCAAAGTCTAAAAATGAAACCGAAAGATTGGCGGCGGCGGCGGCGGCGGGGGGCGAAGAGTCGCCCTGCGGCTGCTGCTGAAATTGGCACGAAGTGAACAGCCGCCGCTGCTGCTGCTGCTGTTGGTGGCACTTTTTGCTGCTCATATGCGAGGAATATGAACCGGAATGAGAGAAACGCTTCTGACAATGGCGACACTAAAAAGCTAAGTCAACGGTTTGTCAAAATGATCAAAGTCTAAAAAAAGGTCGGAATTAAAAAGATAGCAAAGAGTCAATTGTCAATTTCAATCATTTTTCATTGTAAACCGATAGAAAACAAAGAGCAGTGATAATAAGCACAAGAAGGAATGGGCGCAGTTTGAATTGCCCCCCCCCCCCTCTTTTGCTATCGTAATATTCTCAGGTGGTGGTGGAAAATAGCATAAACAAGTAAGCACCAAAGAAGACGAAGCGAGTGGGGTGAAAGAAGAGAGGGAGCGGGCAGTGTCTGTTTTGCCCGGAGGTTGGGTCGGTCGGTGGCAAGATTGAATCACACTAATCTCTTCCAAATTCCCCTCTCATTGACTATTAAATTTCATCCCTCCAAGGGATTGCTGCAGACAAAAGGTGCTCGCTCCTCCAGCAGGCCCATTCGGAGAATGACAATAATGGTTTATTGGGTGCTGTGGGAGAATAAGCGATGGATGCGAGGGAAAGGGGGCACCGGAGGGAGGAGGATTAATCCAATTTTGTGTGCCATTCATCCATTGGGGGAAAAGGGTGCCATTGGGGAGGGGTGCTGGCAGAGAGGGGTAGTTGTGCAATGCTCTAAAAAGGCGAGAGCGAATAAATTAGTGAATGGAGTGAGAAGGGAGGGGGAAAGGGGAGGATCCCGAGAAGAAAAGGACAGAAAGGAGTACAGAGGGGGAGAGGGGAGGGGACACTTGGACTCGTCCTACCCTTTGGCCGTCTACCTCCCTCCCCTTTTCTTCCACTGCCCTCCCTTCCTCTGCCTCCTTCCCGGTCTCCCTGCTCCCTTTTTTCCTCTGCCCCCTCCCGGTCTCCCCTCTCCTCTGCCCCCTTCCCGGTCTCCCCTATCCTTTGCCCCCTTCCCGGTCTCCCTGCCCCCTTTTTCCCCTGCCCCTCTCCCGGTCTCCCCTCTCCTCTGCCCCCCCCCCCTTCCCGGTCTCCCTGCCCCCCTTTTTTCCTCTGCCCCCCTTCCCGGTCTCCCTGCCCCCCTTTTTTCCTCTGCCCCCCTTCCCGGTCTCCCCTCCCCTCTTTTCTTCCACTGCCCTCCCTTCCTCTGCCTCTTCCCGGTCTCCCCTCTCCTCTGCCCCCCTCCTTCCTCTGTCCCCTCTCTGTGATGTTTATGGCCGATGACCGATGCTCCTCTCATCCACAACATTATCATGCTCGCGGAAGAAAAGAAAAGAAGAAAAAAAAGGAGAGAAGAGAAGAAGGACCATCCATCCATCCATCCATCCATCCGTCCATCCATCCATCCATCCATCCATCCGTCCATCCATCCATCCATCCATCCATCCGTCCACCTTTAAATACCTCTCAAATTGGAGCTGATTTTTGATTTACAGCGAGTGAATTGATACGAATGTGCAGCAGAGAAACAAAGAGAAGAAGATGAAGGTGAAAATTTAGAGAAGGATGGAAAGGAAGGAAAAGAAGGAAAGGAATGGAGCTAAAGAAAAAAAGATAGTGGAAGAGTTAAATATGTACATACATATATATGTATGACATAAAAAAATACAGAAATTTCGAAAGTCAAAACAATTAACGGAAGGAAATTGTGTGCCTCACAAATCAGAGACAAAGTCATTCATTAGTTATTCGTTGTTTGGCCGACAAAGGGAAGAAGAGCAATGGGATGGCGGGATGGGATATTGTAATGATGACGGATGAGAGGAAGGACGCGAGCGGATGACATGCAACCATGACAGGAGGAAGGAGGGGAAGGAAGGAAGAAGAATTGGAAATGAGAAGGAACGAAAGGAAGAATTGGAAATGAGAAGGAACGAAAGGAAGAAAATAGAAGGGAAGAATCAAGGAGAAGGAAGGAGAAAAGGAGAAGGAATGGAGGGAGAATGGAAGAGGAAGCAAGAATTGGAAGGGAGAAGGAAGAGGAGGGAAGAAATAAAAGTAAGGAGAGAAAGTTAGAAATGAAGAATTGAGGGAAGTAAGTGGAAAAAGATGAGGAAAGAAAATCACATCAACAGTGTTTGTTGGAAAAAGGTACATATTTTTGAATTGGAGAGATTTTCAGCCCCAGCCAAAAACAAAATGGACTAATCCCTCTTCATCCAATCCCCCCCTCCGCCTCGCCGTCCCCTTATGTTGATGGAAGAACATTCTGCCAGAAGGGAAGGGTTGCGAAATGTCTGAGATGGATGGACTGACAAAGGTTGGATGGGGCAAATGAATTGGGCAATGTTAACGCGGCTGCGATTCGCAGACCGACAAGTCGCTTCTCTTCCGCGACAATTAAATGAAAACGGTGCTCTTCTTCTGTGAAGAGCGGTTTCTGCTGTTCTTCCCCCATGACACCTTTCCCCTGCGGCGGCGGAAAGGGTCAAGGGTTTCTTTTTTCTTCTTTCCTTCAGTGCCCCGCCCTCTCCCCCTTAATTGGATTGGGAACAGAGTGATGAGAGTGCTGCGGTATGAGGTGGGAAAGGATTCATCCCGGCATCATCAAATTCAACCAAAAAGTGCCAAACTGTCGAATAAAGGCGAAATCCCTCACCTCAAATGGTTTTTCGCCCGAATGAATTCGCAAATGCTCTTTGAGATGATGTTTGAATCTGAAACATTCTGTAATATTGTATTGTACATATATATGTATGTATTGTACCATGTTTGTTTGGTTTTATATGAATGTTCATTTTGGCACTTACTTAAAAGCCTTGGCACATTCGGCACATTTAAATTTGCGTTCTTGTTGAAACTGATGATGGAGCTGATGTTCTGCTGTTTGCTGATGCTGTTGGCGTTGTTCAATCAGTACATCAACAGAATGTTCCGCTGCCATTTGATGGCATATAATCGCAAATGGAACAGAAGAAGAAGAAGCAGAAGAAGAAGAAGCAGAAGAAGAAGCAGATTGATACTTTGTATTATTGTATAAATTGAATCAATGGCTTTTGTATTCGGTAGGCAATAATTGGTTGGCTAATTATGGGAACGGCTTAAAACGGATAAAACTTTTGTTGGATATTTGAGACATAAGCATTATCCAGAAATGTTAATACTAGAAAAGGACAAAAGGTGTGATTTGAAAATGGCGAGAATAAACATTTGGGAGAAGAATGATCACAGGCACTGATTGATTGTTTTATGGACGGATGGATATGCCTTAGAGTAATGGGAACTGACCCCCGGTCATCGCCGGGAGGGGGGGGGGGGGGGGGGGGGGGCATCGCCGGGGGGGGGGACATCAGGAGGGTGCCTTCAGCAGCAGAGTGATTGTTTGAGTGATGTTCGATTACATAAGAGATTTCCTGTCCAAGACCGATTATGGCCAACCAGCAGATGCCATCCCACCCCATTTTCCGCGGGGAATCGGATTTCCAAGACAATGGCACCAAATTTCTGAGGGTCAACAACTTTCTCAAATTTCATTTATAGCAAATCGGGTTGATTATATTGTTTGATTTTTGTTTGTTTTTTGTATTTTTGCCTAATGACTGATCGACTTTGTCGGTTACTCTAAAGCGGTGCCGAAATCAGTGGCGATTGTCTCCGACTGTATCCAATTCAGTTCAATTCATCTCTGTCCCATTCTCTACTTTTGTGCCATCAATTATCATGCGGTGTGCCATTCCCAGTCCAAGCCCAGGCCAATCCCAGCGCCTCGTCGTGCCCCGTCAACGGCACCTTCGCCCCTTTGCTACCCCAATTCTCATTAAATGTGAGCACCGTCGCCAATCCACCACCAACCCACGGCACATATCCTTCCATGCATCCCTCCGGGGTAAGAGAAGTGCCAATGGATAAAAAGTGCGCTGGCAGCAGACGGCGGACTCTTTCATCGCCAGGAGGAGAAGAAGTGTTTACCAGTGCCTGTTCTGTCCTCTGCAAGTACACACAACGACGGTCTGTCTGCTTGCTGCTGGTCCCTTCCCTCTCCAATGGCCCATCCCTTCCGCTCGTCCGCCGACATTCGCTTGCCATTCTCTCATTATTATCCCTGTGGCGGAGGAGCGCGCGATGAATAAAATTGAAGTGCAGAGATAGATATAAATAAGTAGAAGGAAGAATGAAGAGAGGATGGAGGAATTATGGAGGAGGAAGAAGAAGGATCGAGGAGGATGAAGGAGGAGGATGATGAAGAAAGAAGAGGAGGATGAAGGAGGAGGATGATGAAGAAAGAAGAGGAGGATGAAGGAGGAGGAGGATGAAGAAAGAAGAGGAGGATGAAGGAATATGGAGGAGAACGGAGGTGAAGAAGGAGGAGGAGGATGAAGGAGGAGGAGGAGAGGAATGAAAGAGGAGGAAGAAGGATATGGAGGAGAATGGATCGAGAGAATGGAGCTGTGAAAGCCTGGTCGGTTTTAAGTTGACTTTGAAGTTTAGTGGATGTGTGTGCTGTGCACATTGTTTGGCTCCTTTCACTGCCATTTGTGAGTTGTCGATGCCCCTGGGGACAGCTTTTGCAGGCCGTCAGAGTTACCTCTCCCACACTTCGGACCATTACCAGTCAAAGGAAACCAATAAATCGCGGTGTCCCTCCCCCTTTTCTCCCTCCCTCCCATCTCTCTGCCCCCTTTAAACCTTTTTTTCATTTTTTTTTCTTTCTTTGTTTGTGAAAAGAGGCAGACTACCGGGACAGCCAAGAGTGAAATGGGCGGTGGACGGGAAATAAAAGGACGATGAGAGAGAGAGAGATGGGGGAGGGAGAGAGGGAGGGAAAGAGGGAAGGGAGGGAGGGGAGGGGAGGGAATGAAAGGAAGGAAGAGAGGTGCAAGGGGGACAACCAATGAGAACAGGTGGAACTCATCGAGCCGGGGACGGAGAGCGGACGAACGAATGGGATGAGTGGGCGGGAGGGGCGAGACCAGGTGGACAGCAGGGAGGGCATGGCTGAGGTAGGGAAGGGAGGAGGACAGATTGAGGGAGGGAAGAGAGGTACGGTGCATAAAGAGGAGGAGGATGGATGGAAAAAGAAGGGGAAGAAGGAAGAATGGGTGGGATGAAAGTGGAAGAGCAATAATATTGGTCTACCATTTCATGTCAAACTACAAACAGCTTCTTTCCGAGTGCCTCCTTTCTTGCCGGACATTGGCCTTACGTGGCGCCCAATTGGCACGGCATTTGAATGGACAAAAGTGGACATTCAATGAATGCACGTACTGACTGACATCTTCCTCCCTCCCATCCTATTCCTTTTTGTTTACAACATTTCTCCTTCCGCCCCAATTGCCCATCCTTTCCTTTCCTTTTGCTTCACACCTTAAGGATGGATGAGCCTAAGGCGAATAGCCCCCAGGGAAAGGGGAGAAGGGAGGAGGCGCAAAGTTTGAGGGGGAGGCGAGGGGGGGGAGAGGGGTTGGAGGGATAGCCAGAGGAAAAATAGAGAGCGGAGAGACAGGGGAAAAAGAAGAGGAGGGGAGGGAAGAGCAAAGGAAAAGGCTGGCAGACCGCAGCAGCCGAAAACGGGGAGAAAGGGGGAGGGACAAGATTGATTATTTGTGCAGGAGGATGGACAGGCAAATGTTGGCCAAGGCGGCGGGGGCAATGGGGACGGGGAGGGGAAAGGGGGAGGTGGGCACAGGAGGGGAGAGGGGGAGTGGGCACAGGAAGGGGAGAGGGAGCGGCGCAGAGAGGACGGGAAAGGGGGAGGGGAGGTGGGCACAGGAGGGTGAAGGGGACCGTGAGGGGGAAAGGGGGAGGGTGAGCGGCCCAGAGGGGACTGGAAAGTGGAAGGTGGGCACAGGAGGGGTAGGGGGGGGGGGGGGGGGGGGGGGGGGGGGGGGGGGGGGAGGGGAGGGAAGGGGGGAGAGGGGGTAGGGTGGGGGGTGAAAGGGTAGGGCAAGGGGAATAGAGGGTAGGGCAGGGGGTGAGAGGGGGGGGGGGAAGGAGGCGCAGGGGGGAGGGGAGATGGGTAGGAAGGAGGGCATTACCTCAACTAAGCTGAGTGTGGCGCCGTTGGTGAAGATGTGGCTGAAGGAACAGAGGAATTGAATTAATCCTCACAGGCCTGGGACCGACTGAGAGGTGGCCAACAGAAGGAAAGGGAGGGGGAAGCGCTGGAAGAAAGGTAAAGCAGCAGAGACAGGAAAGGAAAGAGGGAGAAGAGGGAAGTGGAGGGGGCAAAAAGTAGTCAACAAAGATTAGAAATTCATTGAACTTTATCGGACGGAAAGCGAAAACCAATTTTTGCCGTTCTGAGTAAAAGTGGGTCAGAGTTGGAAACGGTCAATTGGGGAACGTTGGGGGGCGGGGGCGGAGGGGGAGGCAAAATGGGACCAAAATGGGGAAGGTTCCATTCATTCTCTTATCAGCGACGACGCTCCTCCCGTTGTCTGTGTTCTTCCTTTTGTGCCCTTAAACAGAAATTGATGATGCTTCTCGGAAAAGATGACAATGGAAATGATGGGGGCGAATTGGAAAGCGTGCGGGGAAAGGAGGGGCGGGGGGGGGGGGGGGGGGGGGGGGGGGAAGGGGGGGGGGGGGGGGGGTGGAGAAGAGCGGGGGCGCGTGGGTTAATGAAACGTGTTCTTCCCCCACTGAACTCCCTTGCTGCTGATGACTTTGCTTCATCTGATGATGAATCTCGTCCCCCATCCATCCCGTTTTGCCGTTTTGCTCCCTTTTGCCCCGTCTCACCTTCGGATTCGGAAAGCATAAAAAGGATGAATGGGGAAAGGGGATGGGATGAATGGCAGATGAAGAGAGAGAGAGAGGAGAGAGAGAGAGAGAGAGAGAGGAGAGAGAGAGAGGAGAGAGAGAGAGTTTGCTGCTGATTCCATCCATTCATCCTTCTCCTCCAGTCAAGAATGCCCTCGAGGGATGAAAGGTGATGAAAGAGAAGGGCGCAGAGGGAATGAATGCCCCGCAGTCAGAGGAGAGTGGGATGGGAAAGGAAACCTCCGCCCTCTCCTCCCCTACGGCGCCCCCCTCCCTCCTCCTCCCACTTTCCCTTTTTGTCTTTATTCCAGATACAACCCCAGCAGCAGGTCCACCCCACTCCTTCAGCTGACACATTCAAATTTCAGAAGACGACCAAATTCTTTTGCATCTGTTGGGAGGAATCAACACGGGAGAAAGGCTGAATGGCGAGAGGAGGGAGGGGAAAGAAAGGGAGAGGGGAAGGGGGGCGGGAGAGGGGAAGGGAGGGAAAGGGGAAGGGAGGGGAGAGGGGAAGAGGGACAGGGGGGAGGGGAAGAGGGACAGGGGGGGAGGGGAAGACCGGTCGGTGGGGGATGATGAACCCCATCCATCCATCCATCGTTCAGCTCATCATTTGGGAGGGCAAATTATTTGCAAGTTTAAGACACGTAAATGGGATCAGATCAGCTGTGCAAAATGAACTAATATGATCAGAGAAAATGGGAAAGAAGATGATCAGAGAGATGGACAGCAGCAGGTCAAAAGAAAGTGATGAATGGGTTGGGAGATAAAGGGGATGTAAATGGTTGGAGGGGATAAATGGGGGGGGGGGGGTAAAACTATGCTTTTACATGGACGGACATCCATGGAAAAAGGCAGCTTTTCAAAAGAGCATGTACAATGTATGAACGGGGATGCTAGTGAATGGGGAGTAAGCCGGCAGTTTGGAGAGGAGCGGGGGCGGGCAAAGGAAACCTCCGAAGATGGCACGAAAGTGAAAGGAAGGAAAGACACGCCCATTTAGGTTGCAGGATGGAACCCAAAATCAGAGAGGGCACCGAATGAGACGAATGATGGCATTATGAGGAAAAAGAGGAGACAAAAGTGAAAATGTGAGGGAGAGCACGGATAGGGAGGTAAAAGAATCCGAAACACTGTTCGGACTTGAAGATTTACAGGTCCTCTTCCCCCCGGGGAAAGGGCTAATCCGTTCATTCTTTCACTTTCGGCCGATCTCTTCTTCGTCCTTTTGATTCCGCCATTTACCCGCCAAAACGGATTAACGGCGAGTGCCAATGCAAATGCCCTCGTCTGCCCTCCATTTGTGCCGTTCATCTTGTCTTGACTCTCCCATTGTTTTTTGTCGCTTCGGCTCGCGCAAAGGAAGAGTGCTCTCCATCTCACTCTCGCTCTCTCTCTCGCTCTCTCTCTAAGGGTGGATGATCCTTATTGCCCTCTCCCAACATTTGCTCTTGGCACAATGAATGCAAATTCTTGTGATATGCAAATTCCAAAATGCCGAAAAAAGCGAACGCCCAACCATCATCGGTTCAGTGTTCCACAATTGCCATTTTCTTCCCGAGATTGACTCTGTGCTCTTTGATGCCCTGTACAAGTGCCGAACATTGGATATTCGCAAGCAAAGAGAAGTGAATGGTGCAATTTGCTTATCTGTCACCACAATCGCTGCCCTCGGCGCCGGCTTTAACAAGGTCAACCTTTGAACAGATGTTTAAGTAAATAAAAAGTGAGCAAAAAAGAGGGGGAAGAGGGCAAATTAGTGGTCTCTGAACTGTTTGGTTGTTCAATTAAATGTTCGAGAGTTGGCTGTTTAGTTGAGATTTGTCCCTTCCTGAGCATGCCATTATTCATTGTCCCCCCCCCCCCCCCCCCTCCTCCCCGTCCATCCCATAAGCAAACTCATCAAACGGTGAAGTGAGTGGGGTAGGAGAGGGAGCCTGGAATGGCCCACCACATCCCCGCCCACTCCAATTCATTCATCCTACAATCCCAACGGTGGCACATTTTGTGCCCTCTTCAGTGTCCCCCCCCCCTCACTGCCCTCTGCCCCCCTCAATCTCTTCCCCTTCCTCCGCTCTCTTTTCATTCTCTGTTTGTCCCCACAAATCCCTCCAAATTCTTCCTTCTCAACACAGAAGCAAACAAAATGCGCGGGACGGTCATCTTCGGATTGGGATAGGGAAGAAGAGCCAAGAGATAAATCTTTTATTGGATTAGAAGGGACAGGCGGGGAGAAGGATGGTGAGGAGACCAACCATCTGTCACAATTGGGAGAGGAGTCGCCAGGGACGGACGACGGGAGAGGGCGAAGGGGGAGGGGAAAAAGACGGGACACCGATGCCCGGTGAAATTGAGAAATGAAGAAGAAGCCTTCGTCGCCTAATTAGGCTTTTGGATCAGTGAATGTAAATGAGGCACACAGATGATAGAAATGGATATGCAAATGATAAGAGAATGTTGGATGAATGAATGAATGAATGGACCTTGCTTGGTTCTGTCCTAAAATTATGCCAATTGGCGCCAGGTGTTAAATGGAGGGACATTAAATTAAAGTTAATTGCTGTAAAAGCGAAATTCATCTTTTACTTTACACTGATAGCTAAAATTATGTTCAATGAATGATAATGTTCTGATGATGAAGCGTTACTTATGTGGGAGCGTCGTTGGTTTGTAGTGAAGCCGACCAAATAACCCGCAAAAGCCCGCCCCACCGCCCCCGCCCCCCACCTCTCCCTCCCCCCACTCCCCCCCCCTCCCCACTCCGTCCCCCCCCCCTCCCCACTCCACCCCCCTCTTCCTACTCCACCCCCCGCTCCCCACTTCCCCCTCCCCCCACCTCTCCCTCCCCACCTCCCCCTCCCCCACTCCCTCCCCCACCTCTCCCCCACCCCTTCCTCCCCGCACTCCCCCACCTCCCCCTCCCTCCGTTCCTCTCCCCCCTCCCCTCCCCCGTTCCTCTCCCTTTCACCTCCCCTCCGTCCCCCCCCCAATCGTCCACCTTTCACTTCAGAGCAATATTCACTATTCATCCTTGCCTCCCTTCCATCACATTCACCCCATCACTTTTGGATATTCATCCTTCCTTTTGTCCGCCGATCGGAGAAACGTGTGAAATAATCATCGGAGCTGATTATACGTTATTTCGACAGTTTGAATTTTAAGTCAGTGATTAAATTGAAATTGAATAATGTGCCAATACATAATTAATTGGCTTTGTGTCCTTTTGTTCCCTAATTATGCCACTGAATTGGAAAGGATGCAATTTTGGGGTTCAACGACGGGACAACAGCGAGGTGCGGGAAGAAAACCCAGTGAGTGCTGACCTTCTTCCTTCCAGTGGATGTCTGCGCAACTTTCGCGCGCGAACAATTGGACACATTGGGTGGTCAGCACAGTGTTCATATCCGAACAAGAAAATTGCTGGTGGCGAAGAGATCGGAAGAAGGCCAGGAGGAAGAGGGAGGCGTTGCGGGGGAAGGGAGGAAGAGGGGAAGGAGGGAAGGGGGAGGAAGAGGGGAAGGGAGGAAGAGGGGAAGGAGGGAAGGGGGAGGAAGAGGGGAAGGAGGGAAGGGGGAGGAAGAGGGGAAGGGAGGAAGAGGGGAAGGGGGCGGGGAGGGGAAAGAAAGGGGGAACGGAGGAAGAGGGGAAGGAGGGGGGGGGAAGGAAGAAAGGAAGGAGGGAAGGGGGAAGGGAGGAAGAAGGGAAGGGGTGTTGAATTGCATTTGCATGGGATGTGTTGGAGGATGCCCCGGGGGGGGGGGACACTGACTGACCTCTGCCGAGGCTAATTGACTGCCTTCTTCTGGGCATTCGGTGGGTGACCTTTGGCGACAGTTGGTGGCCTTGGTCACAAATTACTGTAATTTTTAAAAAGCGAAATGTTTTTTAATATTTAAAAGATATTTTCGACATTACATTTGCCACTTCTTTTTCCTCTCAATGCGC
The DNA here is from genome assembly GCA_024500135.1 of Heterodera carotae. Taxonomy (NCBI): domain Eukaryota; kingdom Metazoa; phylum Nematoda; class Chromadorea; order Rhabditida; family Heteroderidae; genus Heterodera; species Heterodera carotae. The sequence goes on from JAKKIK010000328.1 coordinate 18,089, forward strand.
ACTTTTAAATTTGGAAGTGAAACATTCGAAAAGTTTAAATAAAGAATTAAAGAAAAAAGGCAGCTGAAGGAATTTGGCATTTGTCGGCACTTTAAAAGAGAAGGCACATCAAATATTGTAGTAAGAGCAGTTGTGGGATAATTGCCAAAGTCGTAATTCGTTGGCGCGCGACCATTTGGGAGAAGAGAGAAAGAAAGGCACACACATTTAGGCAAAAAGGAGGGGGGGGGGGGGGAAAGTTTCGGCACTTTTGAAAAGAATTACTTGAGCGAAGATTGGCGCATTATGTTATTGCACAATCCATGGAAAGATTGGCAGACATTTCCCTGTAGGGTTTAAACCTCGCGCATTTCTCTCCAACGACGCCCAAACAATTTGAGGAAGTAGGCAGTTGGAAAAAGAGATAAATGGATAAAGGACAATAGATGGATATTGGATGAATGATCATGAAGAGATAAAAAGGGATGAATATTATGAAATTCCAGGATGGTCACGGACAGGGACAATCCACAGACTGTGCCGACATGGACGGATACGGATACCGATTTTAGTGGAATCTGACGGACACGGAACTTAAGGCAATATCCGCGCAAGAGGGGATCCGCGGATTATCCAAAGGAATGACTTTAAATGGAGAGAAAGTTGGGAGATGAAGAGGTGAAATGATGCAGGCGAAAGTGAACTCACTCGCACTCTCAGCAGCTGATTTTGGCGGCAAAGGTGGGCTTAGCCCCAATCCCTTCGTCACCCCTCTCCTTCCCTCTTCTCTTTCTCTCTCTCTCCTACCACTCCCTCCCTCCCCCCTCTCCTTCCCTCTTCTCTCCTTCCCTCTTCTCTTTCTCTCTCTCACCTACCACTCCCTCCCTCCCCCCTCTCCTTCCCTCCTCCTCTCTCTCTCCCTCCTACCACTCCCTCCCCTCTCCTTCCCTCCTCTCTCTCTATTCCTCCCACCCTTCTCTTCCTCCCTCCTCTCTATCTCTCTCCTACCACTCCCTCCTTTCCCCCTCCCTCATCTCTCTCTCTCCCTCCTCAACAACAGCCCTCCCTTCTCCCCTCTCTCCCTCCCTCCTCTCTATATCCCTACTACCAACACCCCCCCCCTCCCTCTTAGCACCCCCTCCCTCCCACTCTCCTCCGCAATTACTCACTTTCCATCCAAATGGCTGCAAAATCGTAAAAGACAATTCAAACGCTCGTAGATTTGAGTTCCGCCCCCTTTCCTCATTTAAAAATTTTCAAATGAATAAAAAAAATCAACTCAAAAGCACTAAAAAGAGCGTAGCGATCGTAATGGTACTCTTTGCTAACGGCAAAGCGTGCCGTTGGTGCTCTGTGTCCATGCCGTAATTATTACTTTCCGCTAACGGTAATTCGTGCCGCGTCTTGCCGTCCCCTCCTCTGCTGTTTGTGCCTTTGAATGTGTGAAGTATATTCACTATTCACGGCTGATTGAGTGAAGAGCAGAGTTTGGCTAACTTATCCAAGCAGGCGACAATTCCCTTGGGGGAAGGGCAACGGGCGGAAGACGGACGGACGGGCGGGCGGACGGACGGACGGACACGGTTGTATGGTCCCCTTCATCCATTCCCGCAAATCCTCCAAATCAAGCTAAAAGTGGAAGAGTTAATTTGTGCCATTGTCCTTTCCCTAGGGGACTCCAATTTTGGCCATATTCTTTAGGAATAGATGAAAAAGTGAGATCCATGAAGAAGAAATGGATTTGGTGAGGGTCATTGCAAATTGGGACTTTTGAGCAAGGCTTAAACGGTCATTGGACATGAATATGGTGGTGAATGTGCCGATGGGTCGTCGTGAGGAAAGGCAAAGTTGGCACCAATTGGCTGCATGAGTTAGTGAAAGAGGGCGACAGTGCAAATGCCAATCATCTCATCCCTTCCCTCCCTCCCTCTTCTGCTCCTTCACCATGGGACAGTGCCATTGCCTTCTCCCAGAGGAGTCGTAATGGGCCAAACTCAAATATATAATGCTTGCAAAGTGAAAGTGGAGGAAGAAGAGATAAATGGCAGAAGAATGGAAGAAACATTCAAATCGGAAAAGACGACGCAAAACGAGGAGGGAAAGGGCGAAGGGGGGAGGGAGGGGGGAGGGAGGTGGTGGTATGAGGGAGAGTGTTATGAGGGAGGGGATGGTTTGAGGGGGGTGGGGGGACGAATGATTGAGTTGGGGGAAGGGGGGGGGAGGTGCTGGTATGAGGGAGAGTGTTATGAGGGAGGGGATGGTTTGAGGGAGGCGGGGGGGGGACGAATGATTGAGTTGGGGGAAGGGGGGGGGGAGGTGGTATGAGGGAGAGTGTTATGAGAGAGGGGATGGTTTGAGGGGGGCGGGGGGGGACGAATGATTGAGTTGGGGGAAGGGGGGGGGGAGGTGGTGGTATGAGGGAGAGTGTATGAGGGAGGGGATGGTTTGAGGGGGGCGGGGGGGGACGAATGGTTGAGTTGGGGGGAGGGGGAGGGGGGACGTGCTGCTGATAAGTGAACGGCAGAAGATGACAAGGCACGGCACAAAATGCACACAAACCGTGCCGTCACTGTGACGTAAGTGATGAAGCCCGTGGAAAAGCATTAAGGTCCACTTTCTGATCATCCCCTTCGCCTCCTCTTTTGTTCTTACTCTCTTCATCTTCCTCCATTCCACTGTTTCTTCCAGACTTACCTCGATTGATCTCGGATGCTTCTTTCATTTTAGGCTTCATTCATCCTCAAGCTCATCATCCATCTTCTTCCCTCCCAAATTCACACCTGCCTCCTCTGTCTTCCCTCCCCGCGATTTCCCACTGAGAGCGAAGCGGATTATACAAATCCATCACCTCACACAATCGACACAATTGGGTTGCCATTGGTGGAAGGAGGTAATCGAATTAACAAACACAAAATTCTGCGAAAAGACGAAAGAGGAGCGGGGAAGGGAAGGGACGGGGAAGGCGGGGACTAAGCCAGCAGCAGCAGGGAGAACCCCTCCTGGCACCAACCTCATCCTGTCATTTATCCAATTGTGGATGAATGAATGGGGGGGGGGGGGGGACATTGTGCAGGTGTTAGAGGGAAGAAAATAAATGGATGTATCACCCGATGAATGCATAAATTGAATTTGTTTAATATAGAAAAATGAATATTACATGTATTTGTCATATGGGGATTAATTAAATGGCTCATTTTTTCTGACACTTACGGCGCCCAGAAAACATTTGATTCAATATCATTTTTAAGAACGGAAATTTTCATCAAAGGTCCAATTTGGTTGCACAATTCAATCCCTTTGGGGTGAATGAATTTTATCGGTGGCACTGTACCCAATTATTTGCTGTCTTTGGCAATTTGGCCACACATCCAATTATTATAATGTGTTCATTCGCCCGACAAAACAAACCAATATTCTCTTCTATTTACGGCCATTTACACTGTCAAAAAGGGATGACCCAATGAAAGAAGCGGGCGGCACTTTAGACGGATAAAAGGTGCGCGAAAAGGGAAAGGAGGCGAACGGACGGACGGAAGAAGAATTCCCCGCTAGGGAAATTGCCAAAAAAAGAGCATTCATTCAATGGCATTGGAGCAGACAAAAGAAAAGAAACATTAGAAAATGAATTTAACGATAAATTTAAATATTAAGATTTATTTTTCAAAAACTGCAACATCAGAGAGTCCATCTCCCACAAGTCAAAGAATTGAATGATGTGATGACTTTCAACAAAAATGTTCGCCGTTTCCTTAAGCGGTAAATGAACGAAAAAAGATACAATAAAATATTAAGCACAAATTTTTACATTAATTCAAACACTTACAAAAATTGGTGACAAAAGTAAGAGCAAATTGCCAAATCGTTCAGCGCATCCAAATTCATTTTTGAACATTGTCGATTTGGTGGCATAATATTTGTGAAGAGATTGGCATAGGGAAGACAACTCGGCACTGATAAGGGCACGGCCGGCGGGAGAGATATCCGGAAGGGCTGAACAAATGGCGACGAAAGGGATTTCCAATTCGGATTTGGTAAGGGATGGACGCACTCATTTGGAAGGACACGAATGCCTTAAGCGCAACGAATTCGTCAAAGTCCAAACACATCAATAACATCGGCGATATAATGTTGCACATAAGAGGGACCAAAAGAGGCCAATAAATGCTAATCGGAGGGCAAAAACAGTTCAGAGGGGAAATGGCATTACCACAATGGGCCAATCCACCGCCGCCCACCTCATTTTGGTGTCGCGCGATATTTCCGGCTCGTCCTCCCATCCCTCGTCTCTCTTTGTGGACACATAACCTCCATTAGGCAAAACGAACTTATCCAAATCCCCAATTTGAGTGGTCAGAAAGCACGGATCCAAAATGGTGTGATAGAGGACACATTTTCGAAGAAGAGTGATCTGCCCCCGGTGATTTAAGCATTGGATTGAGAGTCCGTCCCTTTGTCCCCTCTCCTTGGCACCTGATCAGCGATATCCAACTGTGCATAACCTGGCCACACCCTTAGCCATTCGTAGACCAATAAAATATGCGTTCGGATGGAGCGACGAAACTCCTGGAAGCTTAGCGGACGAATGTCCTCCGGGGAAAAGGGCTGAACCGAAAAACGAATTAATCAATCGCCAATATTTGTTTTTTTTTAATCCCTCCCTCGCCGACTTACGCAACGTTTATTCCTTCCAAGCAGACTTGCCACCGGCCTCTCACAGAACAAAATGCGTCGCCGCTCGGCGATTCTCATTTCCTCCTCAATGAACAGGCCGAGAATATCCCAACTTGGCTTGGAAATGGACCGAAGAGGCGCAATCGGAGAAGGTTTTGGAGGAAGGCCAATTCGATGATGGACATTGCTGCTTTGGTGGGACGAGATGGAAAGTGAATGATCATTGTCAGGATGAATGGGTAAAGAAATGGACGAGGACGAAGAGATAGCGGTGGATGAAGAAGGACCATCAGCAGATGGAACGGACGGATTTGAGGAAAGAGGGGGATGAGAGGGGGCGGAGGGAGAGTGGCTGCCAGACGCGAAAGTTGGCGAAACGGCCGAAAGGAATTGGCCGGACAATCCGTCAGTGTACATCTTAAAAGAGCGAAAAAAATGCTATTGAAAGGTTGTTTTTATTGCTGAATGAACATCAATTAAACCTCCCCCCACCCCCTCTCTCTGTGTGGCTTAATGCCCCGCACTCTCTCTTTCTGTGGCTTAACCCCCCCTGCACCCTCTCTCTCTGTGGCTTAATGCCCCGCACTCTCTCTTTCTGTGGCTTAACCCCCCCTGCACCCTCTCTTTATGTGGCTTAAATCCCCCGCCCCCTCTTTTTATGCTTAAATCCCCCACCCCCTCTCTCTTTGTCGCTTAAATCCCACCCATCCCCTCTTTTCTGCGGTTTAAATTACTTTCCTTAAATTACCCACCCAACCCTCGTCTAACAATAAGTCGGACGACAAACCCCAATTGCGCCATTGGCAAATCGTTTGTTCCTCCCAAGCCCTGACTTTGTGAAATAGGACCTTCTCGCCAACTTAGGGTCAGTTCCGCCCGTCTTCTCTGGCATTTGCACAGCTTAATTTTATACTCTTGTAAATAAACTTTGACAATTCATACTACCATTTCTGTCCATTCCAATAGCCAAACATTTCTCCAGTCGACATGAACGGCACAAAACTTTTTCCGCTACAATTAAGATGGTATTTGCCTCGGCATTTTATAAGTGATTTGCACAACTTTAATTTTTTCTATTTGTATCATTTAAATTGATATTCCCAACTCACTGTACACAATTGGACATTTTGTATCTGCCCTCGTTTGTTTGCGGCATAAATAATTGCGTTTTAATACGATGGAACGTCTGAAGAAGGCACAACACGCTTGACATGACTGTGCCCCAAAGTGAATTCCGGTGGCATAGGCATGGCAAACGAGGCACTCAAAGTTGGAAGAAATCATCGCCGGAGGGAGAAACGAAAATCAAGTGAATTCGATTATTGTGCGTAAGCTTGGCATTATGCGGTCTTTTAGCGACTAAATGATTCGCCGGACTTTCTTCACAAGATATTGGAAAAGGGGAGAGAGAGAGAGGGAAGTAGCGGAAGAATAAAGCGAATCGATCAAGGAATTCACCTTCATTTCTTTTCTACCTCCACTTTCGTTGGCCTTTGACTAAAAATCAGACCATTCCGTCAAGAAACAAAACATCCAAGTGAGAAATACGGCCAAAAATGTTAATCCTTTTTTAAATGTTCACAACCTGATTTAATAAAGAAATTCCAATAAGCGGGTTGCAATTTTAAAAAGGGAATAGTCAAAAAGAAGTGCTTTCTTAATGACTACCAATGTTTGGGAATCTCATTGTTACAATGGGGTGATCTGATCAGCAACGATATCACAATTCTCCAGCGGCCTTTGCTCATTAATGTGTCCCTCCTCTTCCACATGAATACTCCTCCTCCTCTTCCCCCGGCTCCTCCTCCTCCTCCAAATAGTCCTCTTCCCCCTCCATTTCCTTCTCTGTCATCGTCGTCTTTAACAGTGCTCCGACCTCGGGATCGGATGTCACATCAATCGGTTTCTTTCCCTGTCTATTCCTCACGTGCACATTTGCACCCGCCTCGATCAGCAAAAGGACACATTCCAATCGACCTTTGACGCTGGCCGCGTGGAGAGGCGAATCTCCCAATTTGTTCTTTGAGAGACAGTTTAAAATGGACATGAAATGCGAATGAAAGGACCTGGGCCAAAAGTGCGACATTTGGAACGGATAGCAAATGCTTTAGAATGCGAGTGTGCCCGGCATAAGCAGCCCAATGTAAAGCGGTGGAGCCGGACCTGTCCAATCCATTGACAGAAACCTATAATGACACAGATGATGAGAAGAAGGAAACTTCCAGGATAGCTTCGACTGTACTTTTATTAGTCACCAAATTTTAATAACTTTGTGTCAATCGAAAATTGTTTTTAAACTTATAGGGGTGTTTCGGCCGGGGGCGTTTTGCAGTGCACCGAAAAATTTACCCAACCCTGGCTATAAAACGCACTTTGTTATCCAAACATTGCCTCAACAAGCAAAAATCGCCTGTTTTTGCCGCCTCGTGTAAAGGAAATTCGATGAGTTCCAAGTGCTGCCCAACTAACAAAAGTATTCGATTTCTTCGCCCAATTTCCGTTCGAATTTGTCACCGAATTCCCTCGGAATAAATCCGCCGGTGTCCCCGTCGGTGTACTTTGCCTCGCAAAATTCCGTACTTTGCGCCGCCTCCTTCACATAAACAAGGTCATCTTCACACAATTTCAGCTCGCCAGCCTAAAAGGCAAAAGATATCCAAGCATAGATCGAAAGGAAAAACATTGCCTTTCTCGGGACAAATTCCTTAAGTACGCGGTACATTCGAATGCGGCCCGGCTTTGCCATTGGCGGGGGCGGCAGTCCATCCATAGAAAGGCTCAAAAATAGCGAATTTTGAGACAACATTTTTCAGAAAGAATGCATAATGTATTTGATGCATGGAAACATTTGGAATGGAAATAGAAGAGACTAACAAAATATGTTCTTATTTTACTCAATTCCAATAAAAGATGGAAAATTGTATTTAAATGACAAAAAAAAGTTTTGTAAATTAAACATCAACTCAGTGCTGGGAATGATACAATCTTGAATTACCGTTGGACTTTGGCTCGCCGACTGTCACTTTCTGTCCACCACCCGCGTCTCGCTCACTTTCCTCTCAGCTGTCGTTCTGTCTGACAAATTATTACCATTGTTCAACAATAGAGTTCCTGCACTTTGCGTCAATTTTTTCCTCGTCAATATTGGCGTAAAGGCACTTTGAAGTGGCGGCAGGCGATCGTCGAACGACAAAAATTGGTTAAGCGAATTGGCCGAAGATGTCAATTCGCCAAGAGAACCCTAAAAGGAAATTAATGTGTTAAAAATCGAAATAATATTCGAAACGTGTCGATGAAAGCATTTACTAAAATGCAATCGTTACCTGAATTGCCTCCAGCTGACTCGCAAAAGAGCCAATCCTTCTCAACTCACCGTTCAATGAATCCAACCTCTTTGTGGCTATCGTTGTCTTTTTGAGTAACGACGAAACCAATTGGTCTATCTGAAAAGACAACCAAACAAACGATTTTCAAACTTTGAAAATAAAAACAATTGGCAATCGTTCTGAATTGGGTTCAACGAGAAAAAAATGTTAAAAGTAGTAAGGTATTGTTTAAAGATTTATGTAATTCAAAGGTTAATAAAATGTGCCTTTTTATAAACAGCCTAATCTGCGGGCTCGGCCCGGTTCCTTCCCTCACATTAATCCAACAGGATTGTTTTAGAGAGTATAGTACAGCTCTAATCAGGGGAATATGGCATTCGGTGAATGATTGTTCCGATGATTGCCAAATGATTACTACCTCAACAATCCGTGCAAACATTCGGCCCTGCTCAGTTGCCACCGATTGAGCGCAACGCTTAGAATGGTGCTGAAGACGGTGCAAAAAGTTGAGAATATTTTTGCAGTCGATTTTCTGGTGTACTTCGGGAAGGTCTCTATGTCCGGGCAGAACGCCGCGGAGCAAGGGTAGGAAACGAGGAATTTCCTAAAATCGAATGAACAATTATCAGAAAAATTGAAATCGGCCCTATACCTTTATCCTTGTCAGGTCCGAGTCTTTGCTTGGGTCAGCAGTCGCTGAACAGCTGGCACCTTCATTGACAATGACAATGTTGCTCATCGGCGTGCTCTTTGTCGAGTTTCCTAAAACAACGATTTATTTAAAAAGGTCAAACAAGTCGGCACCGAACTTACTTTTTTTAGCGAGAAATGAAAATGAGGAAGGAATTCCAGTCGACGTGCTCGGAATTGTCTGATCATCATCATCGCCGCCTTTGTTTGAGCCTTTACCACCAAAAGGACTGCTTTGTTCATTGCCCATTTAATATTAGCCTCTCGTTTGAATACAACAATTCCAATCCATTTTTTTGTAATCGCACTTATAATTCGAATCCAGCCGTTGAAATTATGTTCTAATATTTTATTTGGCATGCTGTCTTTTTTACAGATTTTTTTCATAGCCTTGAGGATATTAGTGCACAAGTCGACCTATCTTGAGGATTTTACCTCTTCCAAAACCTTGGTTTCAAACTTTTAGGGTTTTCACAATGATTTTTTCTGAAGAATCAATGAAATCACACTGACAAAACTTAAAAATTAATTTCCCATACATAGACTTCCGGGACAAGAAAAAATTATGGTACTTATTTACTTTACACGACAATGAAATTTTTTCTTAGGCATGATGTCAGAACCAAGCAGTAGTAACAACCACAATATTAGTGCCACTAACGGCGGCAACAGAGACCGGATGAATCAATCTCAAATTTGGAAATGTTTCGAGAAAATGCCCGACTATGAAGCAGCTAAGTGCCGCTTGTGCACCTCAATGCTCTCTTTTAAAAGAGCCTCCACCAAAGGACTTTGGGACCATTTGAAGTGCAAGCACAAGCCTGAATACCTTGTGCTGAAACAAAACGAAGAACTGCTCACCTCATCCAACTCGGAAGAATTTAAAGCGCCAAAATCGAAGGTTGTTTCACCATAACAAATTTATTGAAATAATTTGTTTTTAATTACAGAAAAAGAAATTGGAACCCAAAAATGAGGTTTGTACGAACAACGACAATTCGCTGGTTTCCGGGGTGGACACTCCTCAGACGGAGCTGATTCGAGTGCGAATACATGCGAATGAAAATCGTATTGATGCACAGCTTAATGGGGGAGCAGGTATTATCAAAATTTGGCTCTGTTGTAATTTATTCGCCAATTTTAACAATATTGCAATTGTTAAATTTTCGGAAAAAGTTTGTGATTAAACTAGAGGTGCCCACGGACAATCCGCGGATTGGCTGGATACGAATAAAGATTTTAGAGAAAGCAGACATACACGGACGGGTATAAGGCCAGGGTTTGCTCAAGCAGATATCCGCGGAGTATTTAGATATGGAAGCAATTTCCAGAGGGGATACAGACAGACTGTATATAGCCCTACGGATATGTCCGGACACGGATTTTCATATGTGTGTCCGTGGGCACCCCTGGATGAATTCGAACCCGGAGTCGGAGTTCGAAATTGGTCAATAAGAAGGGCAGATGCGTGTTCAGTGACTCAAAGTGCCCTAATTTTCAAAAAAAAAACAATTTCGAGACAATTGACCCGAAAGATTACCACATTTCATTCCTTTCGTATGAAAAGTGCATTTCCGGAAACTGATTGCCATAATGCGTACATTCATTGTTTCATCATTCAGACCGTGTGAGCTCCATTGACGCTCAAGCATCGCCCATTGTGATGGTCAACCACGTGCTTGTCTGGAGTTCCATCTGCAGTCAATCCTCCCCGCAAACCTTCATCATGTGCAGTCTGCTCGACGGGGAGCACCACCACTTCGGCATCAAAGCCGGCAGCTCCGCGACGCTAACTTATGTTCTACAAAAGCTGGTCGTAAAGGCGGAACCTTCTGGATGCTTTTCCACTTCCTTTCCCGTCAACGTTGTGTTGGACGAATTGTCCGGATTGGGCTATAGAGCGATTGGAATGGTCAACAAAAGGGCGGACGAAGTGCTGTGGACACTTGCCAAATAAATAAATGTTCCTACTTTGTGCGGTGTGACCTCTGGCCAGGAAAAGGGCTTTGCAGTTTATACAATAAAATAAAAACGAAAAAAAAGTTTAATTTAGTTATGTAACATAAAGTATTATGGGGAGAAACCTTTTACAAGAATAAAATTTAATTACCTCACCTTTTGTAACTTACATTCACACGATTTATTCCAAAAATGGTTAGTGTTGGAGAACCAGGGCTTCATCAAAAAACCCCCACGAATGCTCTGTTAAATACGATTATGCATTCAAACATAGGCAATTCAATTTATTGCAAAGTCGAAAAATCAATACAATGCATAATCATTGTTGTTCTTCGTCTCCTTTGACCGGGGGACATGAACAGAATGGGTTCCGATCGCCAAATGAATCGTCAACTCGGCCAACGGCTGGCCAAACTTTGCGTGACGTATGGCACCACGGCTTTGGCCACCCCGCCTGCTCACGCGAATAGGGCCGATCCCAAACGGAGGCGGCCAGCACGGAAAGTGTGTGCGGTGCATTCTTTAAAAACGACAATTAACGAACTACGTTGAAGTTTCCTTTTTACTGGACGGGCTCGTTTAAACGGTCATTCGCCAGTCATTGATCGATCACCTTGAATAATTCGATGTGCAATTCGCCCCTGGCAATGTCCTCAATTTCATCCCTTATGGCGATCAATGCTTCGCAATATCTGTCCATCTCAGCTTTGTCCTCACTTTCTGTCGGTTCGATCATCAAACAGTCGTGCAATGGCCTATAAAGTAGTTACATACTAATAATGTGCCCCAATTCGAGGTTAATCTCAATCACTACGAATAATGGATAATAACCCTTACCAATGCATGGTGGGAGAATGGAGGCTTAAAGGATCAATAAATAATTCGTTGCTCTAATCTACAAATAAATTTACCCATAGTCCATTAATCGCTTTGCTGAAAAGAAGCAAAGAATACATTTTTGTGATTTCTATTTTTTACCAATGTCCACAACTTCAACGCCAAGCATTTTGAACGGTTTGCAATCGATAATGAACTGAAATGAGTGAAATTGATGCTGTCCATATAACAAAGTCTGCCAACTTCGTGGGCATTCATCCCCTGCTCGTCTCTGTACACAACATTGTAGCCGCCCTCCTCCAGCCGTTTGGCCATGTAATTTGCATTCAGAATGGCCATTTGACTTGCGGTTCGAAGTCCTGCAGCGCCCATCCTTTAAAAAAAGAAAACTGCCTTTTATGGCTTATGCGCAGCATTCGAACGAATTGCAACGGTAAGAAAGTCATTAGATCAGAAAAGGAAAATGTTGATGGTTTACCGAATATCCATTTTTTATGAAAACGGGCCTGGAAGAAGATTGAACTCACAGTCTGATATATGTCCAAGTGATGGGAAGGATGCTGAACAGGAATTAGCAAAATAAAAGGTGGGTAATTCCATGGATTTGGTGCCTTTTAATTGGACCTGCTTGATCCCCATGGTGAAGCGGCGACTGCACCGAGGCGGCGGCCGTTAACCGGCACAATTGGATGCCCGGGCAAAAAGGGAGCCAAGTGAGCTTTGCTGTTTTTGGGAGTGGGGTTGGGGATAAGGTGCAAATTGCCAAGTATAACTTACACTCCGATCGGACCCATTCCCGGCCCGCCTCCCCCGTGGGGGATACAGAAAGTCTGAACAAAAGGGCATCAAATAATAAATCACTTATTAGTGTTGGAAGCTCACTTTGTGAAGGTTCAAATGCGACACATCACTTCCGTAGTCGCCAGGACGACAAAGGCCCACTTGCGCATTGAAATTGGCACCGTCCAAATAAATTTGTCCCCCTTGAGAAAAAAAAGGCAAGTTTGTAGTGATTGACAATTATCAAACCTCCATTTTGTGTTTGGGAGCGGTCCCTTACCCCACCCAATCATTTTATAATTGTGTTCCCAACCCTCCCCTCATTTCATCCTCTGTTAGCCCTTAAAATAAAGGCATTACGTTGAATACCATTCCGAAATATGTTACGGTACACTTTCCCCTAAGAGAGCCACAAAATTTTTCCGTCATTGGCTCACCAAATTCATGCACTTTCTGACACACATCCAAAATATTGGTTTCAAACACTCCATGGGTTGACTGAGAAAGAACGTTGGTGGTCTGTTTGTTATCAAAATGAGGAGTCCACAAAACCATACCGGATAAGTAATCATTGCACATGCCAATTCTGCCGCATGTTTTTCACACTGAAAATGTTCCATGGCATTTATTTCTCTCCGCCCCCTCCAATTGTCCCCCTTCCGTGCCTTAGCTGAAAGGTCCTTGTAATTGATGTTCCCGTGTCTGTCCGACTCCACCGGAATCACCCTAAAATTAGCCATGTGCGCTGTGGCCGGATTGGTGCCGTGAGCAGAGATGGGAATCAAGCAAATCTTGGAAAAAGCATGATAAAAGATGACAGTTCTCGAGAGCTTCGGCATTGGCATATTCCCCTTTCAGGTTAAGCGATAGTCGGTTGGATGGATAACCACGGATATTGATGGACGCCGAAATGGAACCAAAATAAGTTTAACATGGATATATAAATGTACTCGTACATGGATGGATTTGACCCTAAACAAAATACTAAAACGATGCCAAACCCCGCAAAGCCCGAGGGAGGATAAGCCTAAATGGAAGTGCAAAATTATTCATTCGTTGCTCACTCACTCTTCTCTGTGCTTCGTCCTTCGATTCAAAATATTTTCGGATGGCCATCAATCCGGCATATTCGCCATTGGCCCCGCTGAATTTGGACAAATTTTGTCTCAAATATTCGATAAGCAAAAATGATCATATTTTGCCTATTCGGCTGAAGGGAAAAGTTGTCGTAGCCGGTCAACTCGCACAGCCACTTCTCCAAGTCGGCAAACACCTCAAACAGCAGGTGGTCGGTTCAATTAGTGAATGCTGCGTGCAAAATTGGCACATAACCAATTCAGACTTTTTTTTTTGAGGGGGAGGGGAGGGAGGGAATTTACTGCTTTTCTCGTTTCTATTATAAAAAATGGTCTTAACTTCAAATTTTAATACAATGTTTTTGAAAAAAAATATTGATAATAAAGCCTCACCCCCAATAGAACCCCAGGGAAGGAGTTGAAAGAAAGAGCTCATTTCAAAAATTTCATCCCATACATCCCGGATGAAAATTCGGACCTGAGCATAGCCCTGGGCTTGATCTTGAGGAGCGAACGGATGGACATTTGCAAACTGTGGCCAAGTGACCTGTAAAGTGGAAATAGATTAATGCATTTCTGTGATTAGATTCAAATTTTACCGGACTCAGTTCAGCACTGGCATTCAATTTCATTGTGCACGAGCCGAGTGGAATCTGACAAAAAAGGGGCGGGGGAGTGGAGAAGTGACAGTTTATTTGTGGACGACAAACCATCGAATGAACCAAGGACAAGTCTTTGTTCTCGAGACGCTTCATATACCTAATTGGGACAAATGGACGATCGATCACTTAGCGGCAGATCAAATGACCTGATCAGTTGCGTCTCGCTGTGATGGCTGTTGAAGATTGAATGCGTCAGAAAGGGCGAACGACGCGCGTGGCGCGAATTGCCAATTAACGGGGAGGCAATTTCGTTCAGGGAATGTCCAACTTCTTCCTGAAAAGCGTTTGGCGGTAGAGTTAGTTAGCTTTGGATGGTTCTTGGTTAGGCGATCAATGAACAAATGAATGATCATTGATCATTGATCGCCTCCCCCGTCCAATCGTTCGATTCATTGCCTTAGTGACGCGAATGTCGAACAAATAGAGCAAATCTCGTAGATCATCCTCTAAATTAACCAAAATGCTAAAATTGTTTACAATGTATGAAAAATCGGTTACCGACTGTGGTCTCATCAATTGAAATCCCAACAAATCCGTCCTCAAAATAACGCACCTTAATTCATTAAATGGGAACAATAAATGCATTTTTTTAAAATAAAAAGATACATTAATTTGCTGCTGCTCACAACGAATTCGAAAGTCGGCCAAATCTTTTGGCTTCGCTTTGATTGTGTCAAAAAAGTCTTTGTGAGAGACTTCAATTCCATTTGCTTTCAACACTAATGAATTGGTGATTGAACAAATTGCCATTTTGATGAATCGCCTTACTTAATGCCAAATAAGCGGCCGATTTGTGAACGATTTTGGCAATTTGGACGAGCCGACGCGGGCCATGGTAAACGGCGTACCTGATAAGTGATCAGAATAAAAGGTGATCAGTCAGTCAAGCAAATGGCAAAAAAAAGAGCAGAAACATTGCGGCGATATTAGCCGGCAGCACTTGGGCAGTGCAAATGTTTGAGGTCGCCTTGTCCCGCCGAATGTGCTGCTCGCGCGTCTGAAGGCTCACACGATAGGCCGGCTTTCCTTGCTGATCCCTTTTTTGGGGAAATGAAGCTTTTGGACAGAAAATGTGTCGCCTAATAATTGATGGCCATTGATTGTATTTAGGAGAATGTGAAAGAGATATAGTGTGAAAAGAAGAGGGGTGAGAGAGAGAGGGAGAAAGAGATGGGGGGAGAGAGAGAAAGAGATGGAGGGAGAGAGAAAAAGAGATGGGGGGAGAGAGAGAAAGAGATGGGGGGAGAGAGAGAAAGAGAGGGAGGGAGAGGGGAAAGTTAGCATAATTGTTGTCGTTAATTACATATTTCAGTTTATTACCTCGACACTCCGACAATGCGTCCCGGCATTTGCCGTGCCAGTGCTAAATCCTTAACACAAATAAACGCCGCGTGAGGTCCGCCGTAGCCCAACGGAAGTCCAAAACGTTGAGAACTGCCGACGGCAATGTCGGCGCCCAAGTCGCCCGGCGAACGAATAAGTGTCAGCGACAAAAGATCGCAAACGAAGATGGTAAGAATCTGACAATGAAGGTCGGCACAATTGCATGGCGCTAAACCCCAAGAACATTGTGCTGACGAGCTGCCCGGACCAATCGTTCCAAATGTTCGTACACTTGGCCTTCCGTGTTCGGATATTGTATGATTATTGCGGCAACATCCGGCGACAAATCGTCCTCGTCCAAAGTCGACAAATTGCCAATGGGCCGTAATTGTGTTCCAATTGGGTCACAGCGAGTGCTCATCACGGCAATATTTTGAGGATGAAGCAGCGAGTCGAACAGAATTGCTTTTATTTAAAATCATTTAACAAATATTTGGCCCATTGCTTGTCCATTTATTAAATTTTACTTTTCCCTTTCGTCGCGCGCAATGCCAAAAAAATTGCTTCTGCGCACGCTGTGCTCTCATCCAAAAGCTGAATTCAAAAACAAAAACAAAAACAATTTTGGTGTTTTGTGAGAAAAAAAACGTACGGAAGCATTTGCGAAAGGCAATCCGCAAAGGTCGCCGACCATCGTTTGGAAGTTCAGAAGACTCTCAAGCCGTCCCTGGGCGATCTCAGCTTGGTAAGGCGTATAAGGCGAAGTCCTTGGTGGGGGGATTTACACAGATTCTATTATACAAAACATTTCCCAGCAGGGGCATTGATTATTTTAGGAATCAACAAAAGTTGAACGAACCATCCGGCATTTTGGAGCATATTTTTGATGATTGTCACCGGCACAATGCAATCTGTCAGCCAACCATTTCACGTTTATTATACAATAATAATACCGTAATGCTACCGTAATAGCCCATTCCTTAACAAATTTTTCATTTCCATAAACCCGTCCCGTGCCAACCAATGAATGTCCGATAAGCTTTGTTTTTGGCGGCGATGGCGCGTAATTCGTTCAGTGTCCTCCACTCGTCCAACCCTTTTTCGGGAAGGTTCAGTTTTTTTCTCAGTCGAATGCTTTCCGGTACATTTGTGTTGGTCAAATCGTCCAAATCCTTCGATGGAAGGGACCACTTATTGATTAAACAAATGAAATTTGACAATTCTTACGGACAAATTTTGAAAATTCTTTTATTTTTTTATTTTTCAAAACGAAAAAGCTCTAATAAAGGCATTCAAAATTGGGAGCCGAACTGTCTAAAAAGTGCCAATGAATGAATTGCCTTAAATCCCAAATGGCTGAGCATTTGCTGTTTCTCCAACTCTGAATGAATGAATTGTAACAATAGTTTGGCAACTGATTATTTGTGTCATTAATTGAGCCCGACCCGACGGTCCGATGTGCCTATCGGCGAAACAATCGTAGTTAAGAAGGCGGCAAACAGACAATTGAACATTTCGGGGACATCTGCTGATGAGCCGACAAATTTCCATCGAATCGAAATATTTATAATAAAAAATTTAATAATATATATTTGTTAATTATGGAATTTGCGAACAAATCTAAAATTGCACTAATAAATAAATGTGATGGTGGTCAGACCATTCTCCGTTTTTAATAATCGAATTTAAAATTTGAAAATAAGGCCCGTTGTGCAACTACGTTTAGCGTGCTGATAAAAGCACTGTACATAATAGGTAAGTAAAATCGCTGCGATAAGGTCAAATCAAAACAAATGTGGACGAGTAAAATCATAGAAATGTGGGGAGAGGGGGTAATGGGAAAGTGGGGAGGGGGGGGGGGGGGGCCAAAGGGGGGGGGGGGGGGGGGGGGGGGGGGGAGAAGGGG
>JAKKIK010000329.1:0-35220 GCA_024500135.1 Heterodera carotae
GTGAGCTTTCGAATGATACCAAATTTGTAGAATTTGGTTAACTAAGAAAAAAGTTATGTCCCAAAAACTTGGGCCGCGCCGAACTGATCCGCGCCGAACTGACCCCGACCGGATTTGTGTGTCGATTCGAATGGATAAATGCTGTGAATTTTATTAGGCATATTTCGAAGAAAGCCTTTTTTCCGATGAATGCCGTCGCTGCTATGCCATTGGTCGGCCTGACAATTTTGGCATTGATCGCGGACGGTAATGGAACGATCAAGTGGCCTTTTACTGGCGTAAGTGAAAGAGATAGGAACTTTTACCATGATGACAACGACCAACTGCTGGGCCCCGATGATATACGTCTCACATTGGACCCCGCGGAGTACCGTCGAGCAGTTCAAGCCATGACGGGTGGTCCATTGTGGAGTCCGGCACAAGCATCGCCAACAATTGGTCGTGATGCGGTAAAAGTCACTATTTATCTCGTCATACCTATGCCTAATCTAAATTCTAAATTAAAAACTCTTGGTCTGTAAAGAAAATGAATCGAACATTTTACATCACAATTTGTAAAATAATACACTGTTTGGCGAGGTCACTGTGCCAATACTCAAATTAGGGCGGATCAATTTTTTTGTGTAAACCGATCAGGCAGGCCCAGAGGCAATGTTTAGGTACCTATATCCAATTGGGTCTAATTTTGAATATGGCTTATATGGTTAATTTTTTATTTTTGATCCAAAGGACTTAATGCCGCCTCCTCGAACTGCTTTCCCAAATCAATTTACGTCAGCCTTCGGGAAGCAGAGCATTAGCCTTACTTCGATCACACCAGCTATGTACAACTGGCAGTCTAATCCAGCCTTGTTGATCAGAAATAATATTTTGTTACGGGGATTTGTGAAAATTTCATCGCTTCCCTCTGATGGGCTTTCCGGACTGGGGCCAGGCCAACTGTGTTAAGTACCCGTACTTTTCAAAAATCCAAGATTTTTTCATTTTGCGGATTTGGTTACCTAATGGCTTTACAAAAATTTTAGTTTCTTTTTGTGGCCTGTTTATTTTATCGGACACAACAGAACCGAGTGACAAACTGGTGATATGATAAATAATGTACCGGGCCTGGGCCAATAACACGGGATACGGATCAGTACGGGTTTCGAAAATTGACCGTATCCGTACCACGGATCTCGCAAAGTACGGGTCCGTCTCTAGTTCAAGAAGATGAGCCGGTCCGGGCCTTATGAAATAAACACGGGCCTGCCATTTTACATTCTCCGATCATTTTTAGGCTCCTCATCAAGCGACTTTACAAATGACAGAACTTCTTCATCAACAGCTTTCACTTCCAACAGTACACTTACCACCGCAATGTTTATGCCGCCATTGTGGCTTAATGGTTATGGTAATGATTATGATGAGCCAAAATGACACAATGTTTTATGATTGTTATGCCATGAAAAAAATTCTTAAAGATGCTTTAATTTACTAGCCTATCGTTGAAAATGCTTTTCCCAAATTTATTTTGGCAATTAGTGGAAATTTAGATTGATTTATCAGCATTGAAAATAAAATCAATGATTGAAAATCATTATTACTTAATATATCAACGAAAGTGGAAAATTATTTTAAAAGTGAGGCAACAAAAGTGGCATAATTTTGCACAAATATGACAATGCTTTTTTGTCAGATAATAATGATATTGCGTTTTGAGATAAAATCGTTGTTTTAAAATTGGGGGATGACGCAAATAGTAAGAATTGACACTGACATTTAACGCCATGCCATAATTGAATGCAATATGACAAAGAGATAATCCAAAGAAAATCTTTATTTAATCATTAGCATAATTAAAAAAAAATTTCTCTGTTCATTATTGTTGTAGACTGATAATACTTGAAACACGATGAAAGCCAACGTTGCCACTCTGCTCGTGCCGTCAATAATTTTGGCACTAATCGCCAATTGTGATGGGATGATGAATCGGTTTGGAAAGTCTATCAGTCAGTTGTTCGGTGGAAACGATGAAAGAAATGTGCAATTTTTCCATGATGACAGCGACAAAATTGATGAAAGAGATATGCAATTTATCCATGATGAAAACGACCAAAATGGTGCCAACGATTACCATGTCACAAGCGACCCCGCGACGTTCCAATGGACAGCCCAAGCCGGGACGGCAAAAGCCGATGATCCCTTGCGGGATAAATTGTGGGAGGATCTTTCTTCAACAAAAAAGTATTGGAAACAGCCTCAGGATCAGAAACAAAGCTTGTTTGAGATGATTAAGCCTGATAAAAAGCACACGGAAAAGCCGCCGAGCTGGATGCAACAGCAATTGGAATCGTCTAGCACATTGCAATCCCAAATAGGTGGGTTTGGTTGGTTCAATTTTAATCAGAGGAAAAGCTGTCCACGGATTGGATGAAGGTCGTGGGTTCAATTCCCACCCAGGCTTTACCATTTTGCCGATTCTTAATGTATGTATTAGATAATAATCATAACAAATTCCATTATTCCAGGCTTATCGAATCCACCTTATGGGACCTTTCTGACAACCGCCGGCCTTGACTTCAACGTGCCGAATGCCCAAAAAAATTCCATGTCCGGTTCATCACCATCATCTAGCACATCGAAATCCCGAAAAGGTTGGTTAGCTCTGGGCTCTGTGTAGTACAATTCAGGCATAACAAATGCCATTATATTACAGGTAAATCAAAGCAGCGCAGTCAATCGAAAACGCCGAAACCGCCAAAAACAACGGCAACAACAACCACTGGCTTTGGTCCAAATTTCAAAATTCCGCCGCTTGCCCCACAAAATTTCATGTCCGGCACCTCATCAAATGCCTTCGGCGGGAGGAACACCATGAGCACTACTTCGTTTACACCATCAACAGCTGGTTCAGTCTTCAGTATGGCTGCTAATCATAACAAATCCATTATTAAAGGCTTCTCAAATACGGCTCAATGGTCCTCTCGGGATATGCGCGGATTATCGACAACAACCGCCGTCGGCTTTCCAGCAACAGGTCTCCGCAACCAAGCCGGGCGCAATATTTTTCGGAAATTCTACCAAAGGAAGCGAGAATTTCTCACACTGACGAAGTGGCCTTATCTGGATTTTTCCGTTGCTTGCTAGTGGCCGGTTACACTGTCTCAAAGGCAACACCGGGAGCTGGGCCCAATGCTTGCGCGATGGGTGTTAGGGTGGCCAAAATAAGATTTGAATTCAGAAATTACGAATGCAATAAGGTTGTCCAATAATCCGCTTAGGACCAATATCCCTGCAGCAGAAGACAAGTTTGACGGTTGACACAACTCCGATCATTTTTTTAGTCTCCTCATCAAGCGGGTTTAATGTCCCAACGTCAAACAGCAGCAGCAGCTCATTTCAACCATCTGCCACCACTGATCTGGCTTGGCCTACTGAAAATGATCGCGAAAGCAATACTCTAGAAGCATTTTTGAAATCAATGTCTAAGAAGCCGCAATGATCTGCCCGGTGAGATGAGAAACAACGCTAAAAAGCATTGACTGATCAGAATAAGGGGGAGACATTATTGCGAGTGATCACATTAAATAGGTGTTTAAACCAGGGATTTAAAGCGATTTTATATGCAAAACCTTACCAAGATTCACTAAAATATTTAAAAAATTTTCCCGGCGATCACCGACGGATCAATCCTCTTAACGATTTTTCCTTTTTGTCTTATTTTGTGTCTTATTTTTGTGAGCCAAAGAAAATTCCGATTTTTGGCTTCAAAAGTGGAAATAAGATGAAAAAAGGATCAAATTTTGTTAATAAACCCAGTCATTTTCTTGACAAATTTTCTCCGGCGCCTATCGGCACCGCCTCGCCCAACCCAAATAAATTTTGATTTTTTGTTTACGAACCTACAAATTATTCAAAAAAATTGTTGGCGGCGAGAAATACGTTGCAAATGCTGTTTTTTAAAAGATAGAATGCGAAATAAAGCTTCAAACCAACGTTTTAAGTAATGTTCTTGTTTTTGACCCCAAAATCTTATTTTTGGGACTAGATGTTCTTATTTTGAAAATTTTCAGATGCATCCCTTGTTTAAACAAAACTTTGACAAAATAAAGCCTCGAGCTTTCCAAAAAATTGGTTTATTTATATATAAAGAGAGCACTCCCCTGAAATAGAGTCCCCCTTTTGAGAAGGGTTCGAATATAGAGCCCCCCCTGGTAGAGCACCCCCTGAAATAAAGCCTCCCTTTTGAGGAAGGTTGAAAAATAGAGCCCCGGGGGCTTTAATACAAAAATTACGGTACTTTTCCAATTGATGTGTACTAAGCTTTATAAAAGACCCTATTCAGAACTCAACGGTTTATTCTATTGTTTTGCAGGATACAATAATAATATCTGCGGATTAGTGTAGATTTTAATTAACAAATAAATTATACATATTAACAACAATAAATATTACTCTTCCAACGGTTCAGCGGAATTTGCACTCCTGCTCAAAAAAGAATAGACAAATTTAGTGATTATTTAATTTAAATTTGGACAAAATAATTTAAATTTGGGCAAAATGCCTCACAAATGTCGCATTGCCGACCACCTTCAACATCAGCTTCTTCAACTTCTTCTGGTGCATCTCAATTTTCTTTTCAATTATCTGCAACTTTAAACACAAAATTTTGGTTGAATAATTTTAAAATTTCCAGCAATTTTAAATGAAATTAAAAATGCTTTTGCACATAAATGCAATCGGGAACAGCGGAAAATCCGACACATCGGAAAATCCGGCCAAGCGGAAACAATTACTCACTCTAATAATCGAACATTGAAAATCCGATTGCTCATTAGAAGTGTTGGTCTGCACAGGTATGTACTGTCCGGTTTTTTCTGTGACGAGAACTGGCCCCGATTTTTACCGGTTTTAAACAATTTCCAGTCACAATTCATCAAAAGTCCCGGTCAATGAGTTTTCGGGGTCTCGAGCATTTGGGATTTCGGATTTTTTCTTCAATTCGGCATTCAGATTTTCGATATCGCGTTTTTGGCGTTTAGATCGAAGTGGAAAAACGAATAGGTGAACAAGTTTTCCCCAGAAGCAGCATGCGTATTAGCGCACATTCTTCTTGCCTGCTTAATCCGGCTAAGTTCACGCTCCTCCGATTCCATTGTGGCCAATGCGCGCTCATATTTCTCCAGGAGGGCATGCCATGGGGCCATCTTTTGGTTTACTATCTAAAAAACTTAATAATAAAGCAATACCAAAAAAATTAAATAATAAATTTTTAGCGGTTTTGCATTTCAATTTGGGCACCTTTTTCTTTCGATCGTTTGTTGACAATCTGGAGATATTTACGGATTGTCCGGATATGGACAGATACGGATAACGATTTTTGATAAGTCGGACAACGGATATGAACCCTACGGATATGTTCGAACACGGATTTTAAAGTGTGAACGGCACTCCTAAATTAGATCATCATACGATGAGGCAGGTGGTCAAATGAGGTGGGCCACGGGGGGGGGGGGGCTTAGAGCAAATGGAGAAGTGGTTGTGGTTTTTATTTTAACGTCAAATTTAACGCCACTTTTACAAAAATAAGAGATTTAATAATCAATGTAAAAAATCTTATATCTTTAATATTCAAGAGCTTACTGAGGATAGTTTAAATTGAGGGAGATGGGCTTTATTTTGAATACCTATCTTTCCAGAGAGATCAAATAGATGAAGCGGGGGAGGGGGGGGGGGGTCTATTAAAGAGATACGAGCACCATCCAAACATACTTCAACCACATCGTCCACCCAATCGGCGAATACCAAAATTTGAAGCAGCCCAATGGCAACGACAAAGGCACAAATGAAATGCCGTCGGACAACTTGCAGAGGCGGTGCACCCATTTGATGATGGGAGGCAACGGCAATCAAAAAATTGGTGGGCACATCAAAAAAGCGGTAAGGATCAAAGATGCCAGCAACGGGAAGAGGTTCGGTCGGGAATTGGTCTGGCAAAATTTGGTCTCAAGAATGTCCAAAAAAGTTGAATATTGTAATAGTATTGCCTTTTTTCGATTTGATTGGTTTGGAAATGATCACAAAATTTGGTTCATCAGAAATAATTGTCTAAAAAATCTTAAAAGCATAAATGCGATCATGACCATTCATTCATTTCGGGGAGATGAGTCCGCAGAAAAAGTTGCACCATTTGGCGCTGACCGACCATTCATTCATTTTTGTTGACCAAACATTGGACACATTTTGGGGAATGAGGAAAATGAAATATGTACCTCCTTTCCTCTGAAATCCCTCGACAAATCCGGTTTTGGGGGATCAATGCGAAGGACGGACGGAAACATTTAATATTTAGGTATAAAGACAGCACTCATTCATTGACTGACTTTCTGCTGATGCTGTCTCCACAACACTTTCCTTTTTTGGAAACTTTTTTTTTTTGAAAATTCTTTGGGCTGATTGTGAAACTGCTTTTGGGCACTCAAATTGTGACGCCAATTCAATGAAAAATAAAATTGAAAATAAACAATTTAATGAAAAATAAAATTGAATATAAAAGAGAGAGCGCTTCTATTTTTCAACACCACAAAAACCATGAGGAATTGGAGAAGGTGAAACCAAATATTAGAGAAAATACGTTTTGTTTAGTTTGTTGAGGGTAAAGAAAAACTTATTTCATATATTAACCTCCCCCTCTAATATACCCCCCCCCCCCCCTTGAGCAAGGTTGGAATATAAAGCTTTTCTCCCTCTAGAAGAGCTCCAACTTTGGAGTGGCTTAAAAATGAACATGCCCTCCCTATAATAGAATCACCCCTCACTTTTTTTTTAGAGAGGATGTTGAAAATACGGTAAATTCATTCAATGCCTAAATAGTTAGGCTCACAAAATGCGTTCGTTTCAAGCGAAATGGGTTTTCAATTGGGAAAAAGCGTAATTCCATCTGCGGGTGCCCCCGCCTTCGGGCAAAGTCTTTTGCCGATCTGTTCCGCCGGCGGTGCCGTTCAGAGCCCCCGGCGGTTCTCTTTTCCCTCCAAAAAATATGTGGTGCATTCGCCTTTGCCCTAAATGTAAAAAAATTATAAAATTTAATAAAAAAATTTAAATATAGTAAAAATTATTCCACCTTAATTTCCACTTTGCCCCTTTCGACCACAACAAATTGCATATAGAAGCATTTAAGCAAATTGTACGCGTTTTCGCTGATCTATAATATTTGTTATGATAATCAAATAAAATTTATTAAAAAAAATTGTGCCTGAATTTTATTTGCCATGCCAGTTGATTCCTGGAAATTTTTTTTAATTTTTAAACGATTCATACGACGCGAGAAAAAAATAAATAGAGGCCAACCATTCGTGAAGCCATGTTCACCGTGTCACCAAACAGACAGTAGCGCGGCGCGGCCAAACCCACCTTTAAAGGGCTTAATCATTTGTCAAAATTCTAAAAAAACTGTTTTTTGTTTTGCCAATTATAATGTCCTATTAATAAGAGGATATATGAGATCCGCGATCCGTACAACGCCAGCTGCCACCGGTCCGCTGTGGAAGCCGATACGGACCATCATGATCTCTTCCGGCTTGTGCACGAGTTTGAAGTTGGAAACAAACTGAACAGAATTGTGGTGTAATTGGTGACATAATTAATTATTATAATTAATTAATTAATTGTCCCCTCAAAGGCATCATCAAACAAAGCGCAAACCGTGCGCATTTTGAGTGCAATTTCGGCAATGTGTTGCACATGGGCATTGCCATTCTCGCGCGGCACACCGCTGACAATCATATAGGCATCGCCAATCTGTGCCAAAATTGTTCATTTGCAATTTTAATAATTTCCAAACAGATTTTGTATGGATATGTTCCGGGGATTTACAATATCTTCCCAGGAATCAAGGGATTATTACACGACGAGTACAATTGCGACAATAATGCAAAATGAGTTTCGGGTAATGCCTGAAGCCGATAAGCAGGAGGCTATGATCGAAGACGAAGCATATCCGTGTAACAAATAGAGTCCCCCCCGGCACAATTCTTCTTTAATATAACACCCCTTTTGAGTATGCGGGCCACAAAAAGAAAGTTAGGGTAAAGTTGGAATAAAATTTATTGCGGAAGAAATGTTGCACGATTGGGCGCAAGCTAAGCAATGCTAATGTAGCCCGATCATAAATTCTCAAATGTTTCTCAAATTTTGTTTGAAATCTTCGTATAAAAAATGAGAGAACCAATTTTGTAATCAATTTTGAATTCACTTTACTACTGATCACTCACCGTCTCCACTTTGTATGCGTCATGTTTGGCGATGATGGCGTCAAAGCCGGAGAACAAATCATTGAGAAAGCTGACCACCTGTTTTGGTAAGAATAAAAATTTTAGTCTCCTAATTTCATTGATTTTACAAAATTCTTTATGGCCGATACCCGTAGGGCTAACGGCGTGAATAAAATATTGAAAATGAATAGTTATGACCTGAATTGGTGTTGAGGTCGATGCGATGCGGGTGAAGCCGCGGATGTCGGAAAATAACACTGTAGAATTTGAGTAGTATTGGGGCAGCACCGGACGGCCCGCCTTCAGGTCCTCAGCAATTGATCTTTAAAAAAAAAAGAAATATTAATTTTAATTAAAAAATCTTAAAAATTAAATTTTATACATAAATATAAACAAACTGTGGCAGCATATTCTTCAATAGCCGATCGGCTTGTTGCTGAGCTTCTTCCAACAACTGAGTGCGTTCTTTAACCAGTTGTTCGAGATTTGTTGTGTACTGAAATGGAATTTAAATTTTATTTTTTTGAGAATGGCTATATGAATTAAAACACCGGAGGGAATAGAAGATTCGGTGAAAAAAAATAAGATCGGGTTGAAAAAGACGGAATGATTGTTTCTGGGCTGGATTTCCCAGATTAATCCTGGTTAGATCAGGATTCCGGTCCTGAATTTCCCAAAAAAAAGGGACATGAATTGGAGGTAAATCCAGTCGGGATCAACCCCAGTCCCATCAATCTCTAGTAAGATGGACCGACTCGAAAATAATTTTGACTGTGACTCCTCCGGTTTTGATGCCCCATATTCAAAAATATTATTGCATAAATTTGTACATCCTCCATCATTTTCATCATCTGATCAACCAGACTGCCACTCCCCGTCGACTTCAGATTGGAGTTGACCATTGTCTTCATCCGCTTGATGTTTGGACGCATTTCCGGGATCTCCAGCCAACATGCCTCCAGTGCCTGTGCCCAATAATACAGTACAGTTGCGAGAATACGGTATCTTAGAACCCACCCAAATTCAATGATTTCTTTCATTTTTACTAATTTTGGCATTTCGTTAATTTTTTGTATACCGATAAAAGCTGGAAATTGTATGCTTCTTCGGTGGCAGAAATTTGTTGTTTTGGAAAGGCGGGACGTATGATTTGGTCGTCTTCGTTGGCAAGCGCAATTCGTTCCATTATTTCTGTGATTAAATACCATAATTGTTTTGTTTTAATATTTAACATTTATGTATTTATTAATTTTGAACTATTTTGACTCACTTTTTGGCTGCATGTTCCGCTCGTAGAATGGCTCCACTTTGAAAAGAATTTGGTAAAGGACCATGCCAAGACTTAAAACAATAAATTAAAAATTAATAGTTTAAAAATAAATGAAAAATTAAGCTCTATCACCTATTGTTAAATAAAAGTAGTGGAATTGAGGAACAAATAAAACCCGAGGTTCTTTTCTGTTTTATGACCCCCCCTGAAATCTTAAAATAAAAGATCATTTACAGGATAAAATGGGGTGCTGATCGCGAATATGACATCAAATTTTAGATATTTCGAACCCCGAACCCGAATTCGAACAAAAAACTCGAAAATTTAATTTTACACTTGTAAACATATATTATCTTTAATTTGACTTTTTTGCGTTTTTTTGGGCTTGATCGAAAACTGAGCTAATTCTGCGTCGATCTGTCCGTGTAAAAAAAATGTAAAAGAGACTTTTTTTCGAGATAATCGGGATTGAAACTTTTTTGCGGGGTCAAATTTTGGAAATTTTGGCACTTTTCGTGCCGTGCCGGTTGGCGGTGAGTTTGTGGGGGTTCGGTGTGGTTAGGTGAAAGATGCAGCTGGATGTGGGGGTTCTAATAAAAAAAATTTTGGTTCTGGAAGTTGGTTTAAATGGGCGGGACCCCTTTAGCCCCTGGCCAGGTCGGGATTTTTTTGGCAAAAAAAAATTCGAGTTTTTTGGTTTGCGTTTTGTGGGTTTTGTAGATAGCGGAACTGCTTTTGCGGACCATTTGTAGAGCTTTTGAAGACGGATCGTTTGAAAAAAATTTGGTCGCATTTGGTCAGGGCGGTCATTTTGAGAAAACTTCGTCGAATTTGGTCAACGTTGAGAGGGCGAAGCAGTGGAAAACTTTGAAAATTGCAATTTTAAATTTTTTTATACAATTTGTCCGACCAAAAATATGAATTTGTTCAGAAACACACGCAAAACTCCTGACCTGCCAAGTAGGGCTCTAGGGCTTGTAACTGCCTTGTAGGGCTTATAACTGTCCCGTTTTTCCTTTTTCTATGAACGCGAAATTCAAGCGGCTAGAGACCAGCTTTTTGTTTAGTTTGTTAATGGCTCAGTTGACAGTTGTACAATCGTAAAAATAACGGCGGATTAGTGCTCCCTGACTTAATTTACCCCATAAAAGATAATATATGTTTACAAGTGTAAAATTAAATTTTCGAGTTTTTTGTTCGAATTCGGGTTCGGGGTTCGAAATATCTAAAATTTGATATCATATTCGCGATCAGCACCCCATTTTACCCTGTAAATGATCTTTTGTTTTAAGATTTCAGGGGGGGTCATAAAACAGAAAAGAACCAAACCCGAAAATAATATCATTGCTAAAAAATCAGACAAAAATATTAATTCAAGCCCGAGACTCTCGAAAATCAGTGTTAAGACTAGAGATCAGACAAACTATAAAAAAAAAATATATTGGACCAATATAAACCAATACCAATAGAAAAACAAGAGTATTGTTTTTGAATTTTTGGTTCGTCCGGGTTTTCGATCTTAGTATTGCGGCTGGCTAACCTGTACATGTCCGATGCTTGACTGCCCGGTGGCAAATGTTTAGTAGAGATGAACTCGCGGATGATTTCCGGTGCCTGTTGAATGTACTCTGAAAGGGGTGAATTCATTCTTCAATAACTTTGTAAAAAAGATAGACCCATAGAAATGATAATGGAAAAATTAATTTAAATTTTTTGACTGATATTTTACCAAAATCCACGATTTTTCAATGTTTTAGAAAAAATGGGGGTTCACTGGAGCCTAATAAATATCAAAAAGGTATTAAAGCGACTAAATAAAATATTGCCATAAATAAAACAATACTTTTCAAATGCGATTTCTCATAAATTTTCTTGGACTGCTCCAGCTCCTCGTCCGTCGCACTTCGGCTGTCCTCCGTACTGTCCGCCCCACTCCGATCCCGGTCACGAGCTCGACGCCGCTTCTCTCGTTCACGATCTCGGTCCTATTCCGGTCAAAAAAAAAAAGATTGTTTGGCCGCGAATTGGAAACTTCAAGAAGCGCGGTCCTAAGTATTACATATAAAAGGCGAGGGAATTGAAAAATAGAGCACCAGGGGCTTTAGTACAGTCATCGGGGGAATTAAATGGTAAACTAGGTAAGTAATTTAAACTTTTCTTTATTTCTGTCTCCATTTCCTTTTCTCTCTCTCTCCTCTCCTTTTTACGCACTCATTTACTGTTCCTCTCTTTCTTTGCAAATTTCCTCTCACTTTTTCTCGTTCTTTATCCCGCTCCTCTTTGTCCTCTCTCTTTGGTGCCGTTTTCTTGTCCTCGTCCTTGACCACTTTTTTTGCCTTTTTGTGCGCTTTCAGCCTCGACTCTGTCATGTATTTAAGCTCATTGTGTCTCAGCTTGTCGCCGATGATTTGTTCCGTCACAAAATTTGTCAATTTCACATTCCTTAATATTTAAAAAATAATTTTTATTAATTAATTCATGAAATCATATTTTCTTTATATAACCTCCAGCAGGGGGGGGGGGGGGGAGTTCAATTTTATACAAAAAAGTGTTCGCTTTGATCTTACCAATTTGAGTCCACCAAACAGTTTTGTAGACACAGAAAGCCGTGGTATTTGATTGGCGAAGTGTGCAGAAAGTACATACCCTGTGACAGTGCAATAAATGATTAAAGAACTTTTCAGGCATTTTGGCAATCGAAACTGACTAAATGCCAACCAAAACCTTGGCAAGTTATACCAAGACACACTCTCGATCAGAGGTTCCTATTAAATTGTGTGGACGTGCTAACCTTGACGACATCCTTGGCAAATGAAATTTGGAAGTTCCGACTGATCTTCATCTCTTCGTTGAACACCACGTCCTGAACAAATTACCATGCTTATTTTATGATCAGGACTTAAGCGATCACTTTTTTACAATTACTGGAAATTTGTGATCAATGACATATTGGAAACATTATTAATATTTATAAATTTAACTAAAATTCTTATGTGCTCCTTTCAAAGTGAATGCCAAATAATATCCCTGAAATTTGTTTTGTCCATCAATCACCTCGAGGCTGCCACGTTGGCACAGAATCCAAAGCACGATCAGTTCGTTTTGTTGATTGAACGAGATGCCGTAGAATTTGTTCACATTATCAAATTCCATCATTTTTAACTGAAATTATTAAGTAAAGACCAAGATTATTTGTCCTATCCCATAAGATTCAAAATTGATGATGTAGCCTTTTTACTATAATAGCATCCTTGGAAATAAATTATCGACAAAATGTAAGCCCTTTGTGGATGGGAATTGAACCCACGATTTTGATCAAATCCATAGTCAAATCTTCCTAATGATCTACCGCACATTAATAGTTTCTCTTAAAGGATCTTATAAATCTTTGCCTTAAGTAAGGCTTTGTCCAGTGATCAATTCGAAATCCTTACACTGTTTTGACCCGTATTATTATTGAACATGCCGCCCACCTCCTTCAAATGGGACAGTTCCTCCTTGTTGAAGTTGAGGTTGCGCGTCTGTTGGAATCGCTTGTACGAGCATCGGACTCCGTTGCACATCGCCTGTTTAGCCGACAGTCGAGAAATGGCCGTCTCAGAGCCAACGCTCATCGAGTCCGTCACACTGGTCAACGATTTGCCAAAAGAGCCAGAAGTGCGCTGAAGCGGATCAATATGAAATGATTCGGATTTGATTCATCCCTTTCATTTGATCCCCGTAGATGCCCCATTCCATTTAGGGATTCAAATTTATAATGCCGTATTCCTCTATTAAAACCATCGGATGTTCCATTTTCAATACTCCCTCGAGGGTTAGCGATAGACTATAAGTAGAAATAAGGAATTTTTAGCGAAAAAAAGAGTTTTTAGCCTAAATTTAACTCACAAAAATTCATATTAAGGCAGGCGGTAACAAACGGCTTAACGCCAATCATTTTTTTTTTTCTTACCGATCGCCCCCCGACTTTTGCCTCCAGCAGTTTTATTTGCTCCCGGGGGATTCGCCACGTCATGTCATAAAGCAGTCGTTCTTTCCTGGTCACAAATCCAGGGAATTTTACGAAAATAAAAATTTCAAAAAAAAATAATTTACAAACTCTTTGATGTAAAACAAATATCCCAACGGCACAATGACTTAAGAAAAAGCAATTAGAAAGTGTGCCAATATTGTGAGAAATTTTTTTTTTTGCATAAGTTTACTTGCAAAGAACAGAACCACGCCAAGGAGGATGTACAGAATGGAATAGTCGCACAGATTCCCATCGAAGCCGCACTTTGGCATATCCGACGGCATTTGGCCGTCATAACTGACCCAATAGTGACTGGACACCTCGTGGGCTGCCTAAAAATCGGAAGTATGAATTCAAATGTTTTCTGACAAATGTCGAGAGTGAAAAGAGCAGTGATCAAGGGTTCAGACTTGGCAGTTAACCATTTAAAGTGCCTAAGTCGGATATGGGAATGTGAAAAAAAGTTGATTTCAATCACTTTAAAATTACATCTGGAATTTAATTAGGTTGCTTTGCTTCGGACGTTTGAGCAAAAAATGTGGGAAATCGTTAGGGAAGGAATTGTCGGGATTGAGGGGATGACATGACGCAAAAATCATCGACCGGGGGTCGTCAGAGATGGCATATCAAAAGTCGTAGATCGTAGGGATGTCATCGGTAGGGTTTTATCGTGAATGGCATGCATGCCGGTGACAGGTTTGGGGAAGAGGCTTTGCCAGAAAATCGGAGGTTGTACCGGGATTGGGATTAAAGCCATCAAAATGAACCCTATTTTTTTGTCCATGGTCGACCATCCCTAACAAAACACCCACGTGTTCGGAACAGTCGTTGTCCGAAAGTGCGCACTTCAGCTTGTCGCCCAGCCTCGCCTCCAGCTCCACCACAATTCGCATCGTGCCATTTTTGGTCAAATACGTGGCATAACTTGGCACCCGTACAGCCTTGTTGTTCATCAGCACTTGGCCCGTTGCGCCTGCATAAATAATTTCAAAAAATATAATTTGAAAAAATTTGGGCGGACCAATATATTGTCGCGCAATCATTTTTCGCCATAGAAAACCGCCATCCACATAAATGCTTTCATTTTTTGTCTCATCATAAGCATCACGAAGAGCAAGACCGTACTGTGAGAATTAACAAAATAGGGGTTTTTTTGAATGGATTGAAATAATTTATTAGAACCAGATAGAGCGCATCGTATAGGGACATGTAGGAGAGGGTGGCATACTGTAACATGTAATTTAAAATAGTAATTTATTTGAACATTTATTTGCCTTAATTTCTCTAATAGAACCCCCCCCCCCCTCCTCAAGAAATTCACAAATTTAAATTTCACTCTGTTTTAATCTGACCCATTGTAGAAAGAAACCTTCTTCCAACCCCGGGGGTTCTATTAGAGGATATGTATATAAAATCAGAATTATTTTTAATTAATTGTAAATTGTTCTCTCCTACATGACTGCTGATCACTCCGGTCACTTTGGAGAAGCCGAGTTCGAACTCCTCAATGAATTTTTTGTCATAGCCATGCGCAGTGATCACAATTGTGTCGTCAAATGCAAGCCGTGTCTCCAATTTGTCAATGTTACTCGCTTCCCATGGGTAATGGTCGTGCATCTTTTTGGCGCATTATTTGTGGCATGCATTTTCATTTTTTACAAATTTTCAAAATGTTTTACATGCGCAAGCCAAGGTATGATGTACACGTACTCGACCGCACTTTTCATTTGCGATCGGTAGCTGGCCACCATGAAAGAGCGCGCAGTGTGCAAGTCCAATCCCATCTCGACGATGATTACTGTAACGGCAAAAATAAAAATTTCGAATTCATTTATTTCAAAATGATTATAGCACCGGTGGCAAGGGCACTTTTGAGATTACTGTAAATTGCTTCAATTACAAATTACCTTACAAGAATTCTTTTTAATAATAGATACGGTCTTTAATAGGGCTGGAAAGAAATGGTTTTAAATCTCGAATTTCGGGTTTCGGAACAAAAAGTCGGTTTTGTTCGATAAGCGGTCTATGTCTGTATCTGATTAAGTTTTCATTTTGTTTTATACACATTCAATGCCTTTCAAAGCGGCATTTACATATGTTACTTCTTGCGCGGTTTCGCAGCTGTTTCAGTTTTCCGGTGGCGATGATTTCGTCCGGCGTCATGAACGGGTCCAACTCAATCTCGACATTCACTTCGATCTGGGCATCCTTCAAATAGCCCTTCAGCGAGTGCAGCGACAGCCGGTCAAAGTTCACACTGGCCTTCACGAGGCCTACCTAAAACGCCGAGAAGCAAAAAAATTATTTTAAGAATTTAAATTGTTAAGCGTGTGCCTGTTTCCATCCGTAAAGTTGCAAAAATGTCATCGTGGCACGGGCCATTTCGGTGGCCGATGTCAATGCAACGGAAGCCAATGTGTCAAAAACTGAAAAGAATTGTAGGTTATCCGATGAAATATTTATATTCCGAATAAATTATGATGACCTGTACGATCCGAAAGTGCATCATCGCCAGACAAATGCGCAACAATGGGCACTGCATTTTGCAAATTAATGGGGGCAAATTTTGTACATGTGGAAAACTATATTTCTGAAAATAAAATCCCCTTAAATAGAGCCCCCTCATTTAAAAAAAGATGAAAAATATCCCCCCTCCCCCTAACATAGAGTGTCCCTTGGATGCGATATGTTAGGTATACCGTTCCAGCGTGAAACGAGCCGACCGATGACAAGCATTTCTGAACAACAAAATGCCATTTTTTGATGGATTAAGCCTCTTACCGTTGTTACAGCCGGGTCCAAAGTACACGCTTGAGTTGCGCAAATAATGCAGAAAGGCGGCATGTTCAACGCCGCTGAACCGGTTGCACGACTCCATCGTGATTATTCTGTGGGTGGAGGGGCCATAGTGACGGCATGGAATTCATTCCGATGCAATGGCACCGACAAAAAATATATGCCTTACTCAAGACTGATCGCTTCCGGCAACACTTTTTTGCTCTTCAAATCGTCCGCGCACATTTTCAAAACATGCGGCTCATGCATTATGGCCGGGTTGTTGGGCTGCAGATGCGCAATTTTCACAATATTTGGCACAACGGACGGAGGCGGCACCAGCGACAAAAGAACGAACACTAACAGCATGTACAGCTCGGAAATGATGTGTGCTTGTGAAAGCAAAGCACACATTTTGGCAAACAAAGTGAACGTTTCAACAAAACGAATTGGAATAGATTTGAATACGAATTTATTTAAAACAATTAAAATTATGCATTTGGTATTTATTTAAACGAAAGCTCAATGAAATTCTTTTTTTGTCTTCACGGACGGCAACGATAAGCCGGCGGCATCCTTCCCGCTGATTATGATGGACTGTGCCAGAAAATTGGCACTAATGGACGACTCTAATCCAAAGGTGGCATTTGTCAAACGCAACCTAATGGAAATAAAGTGGCAGATAATTCTATCTTCTGAAAATAAAAATGGATTTTGGAAATGGTTAATAAATAAGTGAATGTATGACATTCCGGATGTGCATTAACTGCTTGGACCACCGTATCCATAAAAAAAACTAGTTAAGTTTGAGAATTCAACCCGGGGTGTGCACGGAGACGGATTATCCGCGGATACCCGCGGATAATCCGCGGGCCTTCCATTGTTTTGTATTGATGGTATTCATACTTTTTAAAATAATAAACTCAAAACTAAAAAAGCAACGACTGGTCATCAACAAAATGACGTAGTATGCTAAATTTATTTTAATTTGGATACACTTTTGCACATTTGGAAAAAATGATGAAAGACAAAATCCTGATCTCCAAATTTAAAAATATTTTCAATTCGCTTAATAAAGGACATCATTTGCCGCATCCGTAGAGCACCGGATTGATCAGACTGTTCATTATGATCAAATCTTCCACCAAAAGTGCTCCCCTGTTTACCAGTTGAGTGTACATCGTCTCATCAGTAAATCGAAGTAAATTGAGCACTGAATTGAATTAATTTTAATTTTTTTCTTATTGACATTGAATTACATAATTTTAACACACATTTAATAATTGCTTTAAATTTGGATCAACATTTCTTGCTAGTTTCTGAAGTCGATACCCCGAATTCAATTCGCAAAAAGGTTATCACAAGTTCATTCGCATTTAGTATTTTTACCGAATTTGAGTTAGAATTTCCATCCCAAATGTCCCAATTAAAACCCACAATTGTACGGAAGCCAAAAGGCACAATGCGCAGCAACGATAAGCAGCGATCGGATGAACACTTTGGAGCGCATTTGACGGCGCCACAACGGCGAAGTTGGGGCGGCGGCGACCGCTGACCCCGCCGATGGCCGTCTTCCGCCAAACAATGCTTTGTGCTGTCTCGGGGTGACGACGCATTGGCCAAAATCGGTGGACACTTTCTGTTGGGGCACACTTTGGGGGCAAACGATGCCGCGGGGCATCAGCAGACGCGCGTTCGTGCCACATGCAATGACGTCGTCCTGTTGCTGCTGCTCTGCTACTGAAGACGGCGGCGGCACCAAATTGACCAAGTTTAAACTGCAACGCTTTGACTGATAGCGTTGAAAATGCCTGAAGCCATCATTTATTGGGTACAATAGTACATTCTTCATGTGAACATCGCTTATTCGAGTCAGGCCTAATTTAAAAGTTAATGAATGAATTCTATTTTTGTCTGCCTGGCTATGCCACGAATCGTCCGATCGGTAGGCCAATTCGCTTCAAACCTAGGCTAACCCGTCCTAGTGCCGAAAAACGGTCATAACTTCTTTAACAATCAACCAATGCCAATTATTTTGGTACCAATCGGAGTGTTTCGTTTAAATTGACACGTGTTTAAGCAAGTCGACGATTGACCATTGCAAAAACCCCCAAAAATTGTTGAGTTTTTTGGCCGTAACTTTTTTCTTTTATCTAGTAGCTATTGCTTCATTTTCACTTAGATAAAGCGTCATTTGATGGTTAGCCAACCTTCAAGTCGCTAAATGCCGTCTTATGATACTCAACTCATAAAAATGCTTACGGGTAGCTGCCGTACAGCTGCTCGACGGTGCTGAGTTTTTTGTTGTTGCTATTGTACTTTGGCGGCTGCTGCCCCCTGATCGGTTGTGCCGAATCTGCTGACGCTTTATTGGCTAACCGCAGAAGAAGCCGATCGGCAGCCGATTCAAAAATTGGCTGATTTGTATTGTTGCCGGTCTGATCATCCGTAAAATATGTGAATTTTGTACTGAATGGCGCCGTTGTTTTGCTGCTGCCATTGCAATTCATTTGTGCCGCCGTGTCCTCAGCAGTGCTTACGATGATGGCATCATTTGTTGACGGAGGCGGAACAATAATACATTGGCGACAATTACTAAATTAAAAGAATGCGATATTTTATTATTTTTAGTTTAATAATTTAGAGTCGCTTCCCGATTCTGATGCCAGTCATTTTTACCCAAAAAGTCGGGAATCAACCTTAAAAGTGTATTGAATTTTGTATATTTTTGCACCTGTTTTTGCTGTTATTGTTGTGGTTGATTGTTGAGGTTAAGGACGGCGGTCCAAAGCAACTGTTGGTCACATTTGTTGTGTTGGACTGTTTCTGCTGCTGCTGCTGCTGCGTTCTGCTGCTGAACGAAGTGGAAGTGGACGGATGCAGCAGGTGGCCGTCGCCGCACTGGCGAAGCAAACGCAATCGTTGAAAAAAGTTCCTAAAAACTCACTTTATTTGTTATAAAATTTTAAAAATTTTTCTAAATTTATAAATAGATCCCCTCCCTTGTTTGAAAAGTAAAGAATCCTCCACACTCCAACAAAGCGCTACATTTTGAGGGGGGAGGGGGTTGAAAAATGGAGTTACAAGGGGCTTTATATAAGAATAGGTATTCGTCAATGTTGAGTCCATAATGCGAATTTTCCGTATTTTTCTAGAACATCCAATTAATATGTAGCTTACCGAGAGCCGGCACTTCTGCTCATCCGGATGCCGCTTTGCCAGCCTTTGCCGGCGGCACATTTCGCTGTCCGCCCATCTCGCGCCGCCGCCGACCATTGGTCCGCGCAATTACTGGTGTAGGAGCAAAGGTTGGTGTTGAGAGGCGGGCGAAGCGAGTAGCGCAAAACGCGGACAACAATTAGCAGATATGAGGCGGATAAAGAGATCAGCGGGATAATGAACACGATCACCTGACGATTGGGTGGTATTGGAACGAATAAGTCAAGATTCCAGGCAGAAGGCAGATATTTTAATAATTGACCATTCGGATCTCGAGCCAGAATCCTGCCCAAAATCTCTGTCCCAGTTAAACCAGGTATATCTCAGATCCGGGATTCTCCGAGAAATCCCGACCAAGGCGGTCACTAAATCTAAAATAATTCAATGAAAACGATACCATGCCAAAACTCCCCCGAAACTCTCCCGGGCGAACACGAGTTCAGCTGGTATTACAATAGAAAATATAATTTCGCTAACAAAACAAATACCTATTAATATAAATGGCTTGCTTTTGGGTCTTTCTATAAAGACCAATAAAGTACTGTACTATAGGGGGGGGGGACTCTAATATAAGAAAAACGTAATTACCAAATTAATTTGCCCGCCCCCTCATTTGCACAAATTCGATTTTCGATTAATCCATTTCCAAATAATCTATAATATTAAATCACATCCATTCCAATAATCCGCCCCCACTCTTCGTTTTGCCCAATTCAATTCACACAAATCCATTCGCTCAATACATCGATTTGCTTCTGAACACTGCTCCCGCCGCTACCAAATTGATTCCATCGACCGGACAGAAAATTGCGGGCCGAGGCGGCAAAATGTGCAAATCGATGCATTGATCCCCCATCGAATATTTGCTAATCGACAACGACGACCACTTTAGTGCTCGCTCACACACGCATTTTGCCAATTCGCAATGCATCCCCCCACCCATCCCCGTCCCCTCTCTCCCATTTAAATGTGAGCACAGAAATGAGTGAGCAAAATACAAATTTAATGGCCATATATCAAGCCTGTACCAGAAAAAAATTTCGTTGGGGAGGGCAAATTTTTTCTCATTTCGGGGGAGGGAGGGGGGAATTGGGCAAATTTTCCCAAATTTGCTGGGGAAAAAGCAAAATTTTACCATTTCGGGATTATTCCTTCAAATTCAATTTCTCATTTTATACTTTGTTGCCTTTTCAATTTTTTATTTTGTTTACTTGGTTTAACCCTCCTACCTGGTGTAATAACTCGTAGAGCAGCTGCGTGTTGGCACTGACACTCCATGATGTATCCTTTTGCTGTTCATTTTGTTGTTGTAAAGTGGTTGTTGTTGGCACTTCAGCTGTCGAATTCACCGTCCAAATTTGGCCATTTGATGCTCGAGAGTATTCCGCGATCTGTTGAGCAGGGATATTTTCTCGAGGAAAGTGGCAATAATTTGATTTAAATAAAAAGACCACGAGGTCATGGTCATATGACCATGATTTCCTTCTTTGGAACGGGCCCCGCCCGCCGGAGGAGACAAATGACAGTTGGGAATGGGTGGAGGGACAAACAGAAACAGTAAGAAGTACTGTAGTCACAGCAAATTTATTCGATAGTACAGTCTTTTCTATAATACAGGCTACCCCCTCCATTTGAAGCCCCCCATCCCGAGGCGGAATCTTTCCAATTTTCCCTACAATTGACGCCCCCTCCCTCCCCTAAAGTGTGTATTATTGAAGTGCAAAAACACCTCCTTTTGAGGCCCCCTCCCATTTCAAAGGGTATGATGAGAATACAAGCCCCAGGGGTGTATATTTGTCGTGCCATGTTTGTTCGACCTGCCAAATTGTTGTGCATTGAGACCAGCCATTTCCCAGCTCAAAGTCTGTCCAGAAAATCAGTTGTGGTAAGGCACAAATTGCTGCCTGAACCCATGCGATGATCAAAAAAATGCGTACTCGACGCGTTGAGGAGGAAACGCCCTGCACTTGGCCCGAATAAACAACCTGAAAAGTCATTCAAAATATTTCGGCTTAAATTTCGTGTTTTTTCCCGAGTCTGGGATTCAGGGGCAGAAATGTAGGTTACTAAATTTTAATTTAATGGTTAGGTATTAAAGGAAATTAAAATTTTAAAATTTAGATTGGGGTTTTATTTCCGGGCGGGATCTTTTTCATAGGATATAAGCAATATTATTTTTAGAATATTTATTTCTTGAAATAAATTCTGTTTAATTTATCTCGTTTTTTACTAGCAGACAAATTAAAATGCTCTCTTTGGACCTTAAGCCGATCTAATCCGACCGCAACAACAACATTTGAATTGGAATAATATGCAAACGCGGACAGAAACTGATAGAGACGACAGCCAAAGTCGCCGAACAGCCACCGGTAGGAGAGAAGCCAGACCATCTGAAAAGAGCACTCTTAAATTAAAACGGATTTGCGAAAAGTGGTGAAATTACACTTTCTAGGAAATTTCGCTTGGATATATAGATAGATATAGATGGCTTTTCAATGACCTTTAGTTTGCCGAAATTAGCTGACTAAGAAAAACAAGGTTAATCTTGTAAAGTTGGGCTTGCATCGTATTGGCTGCTTTTTTGTTGGCACAAACACGCGGCTGGGGACAACTGACTGAACTTGCCTTGCCAAGTGCGTGAATGAACAGAATGGCAAAATCCGATATGGCCAAGTTGAACTTGAACATGGCGAACGAGTTCATGTACAGAGGACGGCGGAATAGGCTGTGGTTCTTCACATGAGCAGAAGTACTTCTTTAATAAATGCAAAAAATTAATGGTAGGTGAAAAATGTTTCATTTTATTTTGGTGTTATCGGCTGGCACTTAAAATCAAAGTTGTCAAGAACAGGCATTTTTTGCTTTTTGAGTAAAGTTAGACCTAACCCTCCTCAGGGTGGGAGAGAGGGGGGGGGGGGAAGAATAACGGGATCTAGCAATTGGGGTCAAATGGCGAGAGACCGGATCAGAAGTTGGGTCAGAGGGGATTGAGTTTCGAGATTGTGCCAGCAAAGATCAAAGTCGGTGAAATTTGAGGTTTAACCTAATTTAAAAAAATAAAAATAACCAGCGCCGTCTACTGACTTGGAGTAACGGATAAGACGAACAACGGCCACCAAATTGAGAAAAGTGCCAATGGCAACACTCAGCGACAAATATACAATTTCAACAAGGTCGATCAGCTCATGTTCAGTTGCAATGTGTTGCTGCTGTTGTTTATGCTCAAATTTTGTGCCGTTCATAATTAATTTAAAACCTTAAAAAATATACGATTTAAAATTATTCAAATAAAATTGCGACACATTTTGATTGCTTTCCGTAAGACGGGCGCGACGTTCACAGTTTGACTTGGTTTATCCCTTTTTTAAGTTTAGTTGGGTTTTTTGACGCAAATGAATTTTGTGCTGATATGGAGAGATGCTTAAGCAAATATTGTTGAAAGGATTTGGCAAACATTGGCACAGATTTTGGTCGGAGTGAACTCTAACGGTGACGGAAGAGGGGCAGGGAGGGAAGGAGGGCAGGGGATAAACATGGATAATGGGGATATGATTGTCTACAATCCTTACTCAGTAAAATGTGATAAAATTCAAAGAAAATATTAAATTAAATATTAAAATAAAGAATAATTTGCCTTACATACCAATTGCACTTGCTAGTGTTAAGAGCATTTAAAGTGCATAAAAAAGAGATTAGGCGGCATTTATTTTAACGTACAGTTTGAATTGCGAAATTTGACAGTTTTCAATTGCTTGCGGTTTTCTATGAGACCTTTATCCGCTAATGTAAAATGTGAGGATTCTTCCACACATTTCGGATAATGCCACAAAAATGGGCCAAAGGTGCGCAAAATTTCTTAATAATCCGATCCGCTTATGTCATTGTCAAAAATGTAAATCGTAAAAAAATTTGAAAACCGCCGGAAGCCTGCTGATGGCACGACGAGGTGGAGCAACAATGATGGCGCCGGAAGGCATGACGAAAGGAAGCAAACATTGGTAATAACTATTGTACAATATATATACGACACTTGCCAAAAAAATTATAAATGAACGGCAAAAGAAACGACACTTGGCCAGAAATGGGTTTTCAGAAAAGTGGTCGGGCGGGAACGGACAAATCCGGGCCACAGTTTAACTTTTTTCATCAAAAAAAGGGGGATCTGGGACGAGAAAATCTCGTCTGAAATCCTGATCCAACTCATCAATGGCGGCAATTGCTTTTCAACATGTGCCAATGGGTCCGTCACGCGTTTTGCGAAGTGCCTGAGGGAATGAGCGCGAGATTTGGTTTAGCCGTAGGCAAATGAATTATTGCGAGTGTTCTTTTTTCATATATCATATATTAATAAATTGTATAAAAATTTATAATTGAAAAAATTTTTAATTTTTTAAAAAGATATATTTAATTGCAAAAAATTGAAAGAAAAAATTTGTGTTCGTTTGTGAAGACAGGAAGGCTTTTCCAATTGAAAAAGTCTAAAGTTTCACTGCTTGATGGATGGATTTGAATATTTTCCAGACCATTTAGTGTCTGTCTGTTGCAGACTTTGTTTGCTCATCTCACTCACTCACTCACTCACTCTCATTTATCTCTTCCCATCCGCGTCCATTATCTTCTTTTTGCTCGTCGCTTAAGTGCACTTCCGGATATGGATGTGCTTGGCTTGCGCGAGACTTGAGCTGTTTACCGCAACTGAAGCTTCGAAATGGCATAAACTCTGCCCTGTTTTTTTTGCCAATTGACTTTAAAAAAAGTTTTTGGCTTCGGGCGAATTCGAATCGAATTTGTTCACTGATAACAAATGATGGGAATTGAATATTGGAAGTGGGGACGTGGAGAAAGGTAATAAAGTTAAAAAGATAGGTACGTATAATGAAAACAGAAACGAGATGATAAACTGGCAAGAAATTATATTTCCGGGTTGATAAGAGCAGATTAAATTAACAAAATTTAATTTTAATAATATCCCTATGCAATATTATTTTTAAATTAATAGAAAATTCAACTTTCGAAAGACCTCATCGGGGGAGTCGGACCTTGGCATTTCAATGCCATTATAAGCTAATATGGGCCCCTCTAAAAATGTGCTTTAAAGTCTTGGCACAAAAATGTGTGGCGCGAGGTGAACACTGACTGAAATTGAATGGAAGCAATGAGAATGAATAGTGATGTGATTTTGTCGTTAATTAAATTGGTTGGGGGGGGGGGGGGGAGTTGCAGTCCCCCGCTTGCCGAAGGCGTTGTAAGGTGTGTAATTTAATAGGGACGGAGGGGGCCAACAAGCGATATTGGGGGCAGGCAAAAGCGGGGGGGGGGGGGAGAGAAATATCTTTATGGCATAATTGTGCCGGAACAAACATTTGAAATCAGTGCCGAAACTGCCAACATTATGGTTGAGAATACGACGAGATTTTTAACTAATAGAAAAGGAGAAGCAGCGATTAAATTATAATTCACGACAGTCTATAAATATTAAATTAAATGTTGGAAAATTTTTGTAAAACATTTTTTTCAAAACTTTATCTATAACCTTAAATAGAAGGGAAGGGAAGAGGACACTTCTTTTCTTTTCGTGATAAATATTTTGGATTCAATTTCACTTAAAAGAATAATTAAATCTCTTAAATTGATTGTTCAAATTAAATTGGTGTACTTTTAAAATGCTTTTTCCCGCACAAATCAGCAGGACAATGTGCCAACAAAATGTCGAGGAAGTGGTTAAGAAGGAGAGTAAACAAATAAGTTAACAAAAAAAAGAACTTTCTTTCTTTTTTTTGTTAACCACCTGTTGCAATAAAAATTGTGTGAAGTTCCACGATTATATTCGAATGACATTTTCTTTTGCGTCTAGCCGAGAAAAAAAGTAATTTTGCTTGTGTTAATGCATTTAAATTTTGCTTCAAGCTGTGCCTGCACCACTCAAGCAAAGGCTAATTGAATTTACAAACCGCAAAAATATAACCAAAATGGAATATTACCCTCGGCCGTTCGGGGAAAAAATGCCGGGAAACGGAGGTCGGGTTGGGCTTGGGGAACGGAGGTCCAAAAGGTGTAGCGGATCGATGTGGTTCAGAGTCTTAGCTTAATGGCAACCAAATTGGGCGCTTTTTTGGTTAAGCCTTTGAGAGTCTATTAAATCACAATAAATAAATTTATTTATGTACATATGTGATAAATTAAACAAAATAAATGTTCAAAGGCAGATATGAAGAATCTCGGAAGGACATAATCGAATGACCGATTAGGTGTAATCACCTATTGTTAGCCGCACAAGCTGATCCATCACTTTGTCGCAAACACTGATCAATCACTAGCCGCATATGGTGATCGATCACTTAGCCGCACACGCTGATCAATCACTTAGACGCACACGCTGATCATCAATTAGACGCACACGCTGATTGATCACTTCGACGCACACTCTAATTGATCACTTAACGTCACTCCGCACCGCCGGATCGCCCTTTTGGTCGCGTCTCTTGCTGCTGTCCAACCGCCGCTCGGCCTCGTCCGCCTCCTCCGCTGCTGCTGCGTCCAAATCCGTACAAAAATGGATTGATCAACGTGATCAGAAATTGCAGATCCTTCAGCACGTTCGCCTGCTCATTCATCCGCTCGTACAGTCGCTCGTTGACATGCTTCATCAGTGCGTAAACGTTGTACGGACTCCACAACAAAATGTGCACCAATATGACCAAAAGTGTGGTGCGAAATGCTCGGGAGCGATGGCGCCACAAAAAATGCCCGGAGGAAGCCACCTGCAAAATGTTTTTAGTTATATAAAATTTTAAATAAAGACAAAAGATAATGCGGATTTCGAATGTTTTGCAAAATTCTTGGAAATGTCGAGCCTTTTCAGAAACTTATATTAAAGCCTCGAATGGACCTCCTCCCTCCCTCTAATAAAGCCCCTGCCTTTAAGGAAGGATGAAAATTCTCGCATATTTATTTGGTTAATCGAAATCCCGGCCAATCATTTGTGGAATAATTCGACAGTGATTTGTACGATAGGAATATTCCCCAATTCACCGGACGAGGCCGATTTGTGTCGATGGTAAGCCGCCCATTTGGGTTGAGTACAGTGGAAATGGTGGTAGAATATGAGGAGCGAACGGAATGATTTCGAGAGAACCATGACGATTTGTGAACCGATTGGACAGCGGATGAAGCATCGCCGTTTGGTGGATTTGAGGCGGACGCGGGACGCGGATACGGGCTCGGCGAAACGGATGTGTCTGAAATTTAAAATATTTGAAAATTATTGATTAATCACTTTACTTACCATCCGAAACGTCCGCTTGGTTAAATGCCGTTGTTGTTGTTGTTGCGCAATAAAATTGCCGTGCCGCTCCGCTGGATGATGTTGTCGAATTTCTTGCACAAATGCGCTGCTTTTCATTGTGCCCACCATTTTGGCCCAATTTCCATATTTGCGAACGCTTCATCCGACCCATCCATCGCGCAAGGGACGGAC
This sequence comes from Heterodera carotae, assembly GCA_024500135.1. NCBI lineage: Eukaryota > Metazoa > Nematoda > Chromadorea > Rhabditida > Heteroderidae > Heterodera > Heterodera carotae. Next base: position 27,006 of record JAKKIK010000329.1, read on the forward strand.
AACAAAATTGGTCATCGGCGCCACCATTGTGCAAATCCGTCGAGGATAGCATGCATTCAGGCAAAGTGTCTCTCCGACCTCTGCAATAAAAAAGAATTTTAGTTTATTATCTAATATGCAATATTTCTAAAATACAGTCCTGCCTTTAAATATAGCCCCCCCCCCCCCGTGAGTGAGAAGAGTTGGCACAGAGCACCTACTCTAAATTGGAGCCTAGCAAAATAAACCCCCCTCAAAATTAACTCCACAATTAGAGCCCCCCCGCCCCCCGCCGTAAATTAGAACCCCTAAATTGGAGTCCCCTTATAAATAACTCCAAGGCTTTTCAAAAGCTAGATGAATTAGCACTCACTGGTTGCTTTTTCTCATGCCATTGTCAAGCATACTGCTGCTGTTTGACAAACAGTGCGGACTGGTAAGTTCGGCATCGTCCAACCGTGATCGGCGATGTAATTTCTATTGAATAAAAATTATGCAAATTTAAATGATGAATCCCACACATTACCTTTTTGCCGAATGATTCCCGAAATGAGTCACGAATTCGAAACAGAATTTGTGCTTTTCTTGCTCTTTGCTGCCGAATTTGTAGCCGATGCTGCTGCTGCTGCTGGTGCTTTTCGTACCGCTCCGTTGTCGGCAACAGTTTCAAGTCATGAGAGGACGACATTGTGGAGGAACAGCACGAGACTGAATGATGCGAATATGACGGCGTTGATGCAATGGCACAATGACTGATTGACAACGGCACGGCGGCCGCTGTGCCGTCGTTTAGCTGAACAGAGCAAGTCGAAACCGATGGACGGCGCACGGGCGGTGCCGACGCGCAGCTGCTGTTGCTTCTGCCGAAGACGGGCAGCGACATGGCCGAGTTGTCCAGCGAAGAGTCCTTCTTCGTCAACAGTGACGATGATTGTGATTGATTGTGATATTTGGGCGGACCTGGGCGGAAAAAAACCCAAAATATATACACCCATTGGAAAATGGGTATAATACTGCGTGACATTTATTTTCTCCAAAAAATAAAAGCGCCTACCTACCCATAGTCGTACTGAAAAAGAGAAGTACCCCTCCAATTGAAGCCCCTTATAAATGGAAGCCTCCGCTCGAGAAGGTATGAGAAACAGAGTCCCATGCCAATTGACCACCCCCCCCCCTCGAATAGTGTCACACCTCTTTAGGGGGTTTTATATAAAATTGACGCATGTGGATTCAATTAAAGAAAATAATGGTATCAAAGCCGCTATACAATCCCTCCCGCTATCCCCCCTCACATTTCTCATTGCCGTCCTCCGCCATTGTGCCACCCTCGTCCTCCTTGCTTTCCTTTTGTCGGCATGTTGCGTCCAAAAGCGTTGTCGAATCGACTGGCGCCGTGCCGCCGTTGCTGCGCTCTTCCGCTCTGCTGGTTGAGGACAACTCCACAATGTCCATCAGCGGGGCATGGTGCGCAAGATGGTTGTGCTGCTGGTTGTTGAAGTTGTAATGCTGCAATTTGCGTCTCCATTTGCCCGACGACGGGTATAACATGCGCATGGCGGGTACACTTCGGGCAGCCGCCCGTTTGAACAGTTGCCGTCGTTCGGCACTATTACAAGTGACAGCCGCAACCGGCGGTAAATTGTCGCTGCTCTGTGGCGGCTGCTTAAAATGGATGGCTTGAATATTGTGTTCGGCACGATATCGGTATACCGCGGTAATTTTGCGGTATACCGGTTCAGTATTTTTCTGTATTTACCGTTCGGTATACCAAATCAAAATATTATGGAAATTTCGGTAAATTTTCGGTATCGGTAAGTTACCGAAATACTGTTCGGTATACCGACCGAAACATTATGAAAACTTAGGTAAATTTTCCGTATCGGTATACCGAAATACCGTACCGAATACCGAAAATTGCATGTACCAAACACTAATTTAAATTAGCGCATATCGGCAAGATTTAAAACCAACCATCCATTCATTCATTCGTTGTTCTCACCTTAATTGTGTGTGCAGCTGCTGCGCATGGATTATTGGCCGCGAAACGGATAAGTCGGCTAGAGATCAGCACATAACAAAACACGAGTGCGATCAACGGACCGTAGAAGACGAGAAACTGCAAGCGGTTGAAAAATTGTGACAATTTAGAAAGCATAATAAAAATTTTTAAATTTTTTCCATGCTAATTCAAAGAAATGGCAGGACCTTTCCGGGAAATCACGAGATTCTAGCTCAAGGTATACGAAATTTTGACCTGGACCCCTTCCGTCTACCATTTTCTCATCCGATCCCATGTTTTTATTTTACCAATTTTTTTTTCAACTAAAATTGTACCAAATGGCTGATTTCGTAAGTGTTTTGGACGAGCGGCTGCAAAATGAATTCAGACCAAACAGAAGCATTGCTGCTGGTCTGATTCCTGCCCCCTTCTTCTGTTGATGCTGTTGACAAATTTTTGTCCAATTGTTCTGCCAAAAATCGCTCATAGCGATCGATGCTCCAAATCTGTTGAAAAAGCAAAAATGCAAAATGAAATTGAGAGAGAATTAAATTGAATTTACCAAAATTTTATTTCAAATTTAATTAAAATTTAATTTGGTTTTTAAACTTCGTTTAATTGATTTTTCGTCAATTTTAATCACAATTTTTTATTCACTGTTATGTAAACTCTGATACCGAAAAAATTGGTCCAGAAGCAATTGCGCCATAAATGATAATTTGGATTTCGGCACCTATGATTATTTTGAGTCCTCCAAATTTAAATGTGCCTACATCAGTCAGCAGGGAATGAATGTTTGAGAGTAACTCACATCGGTGCATTGGACCCATCCGCGGGACATTGTTGTGCCTTTGAACGGATTGTACGTGGTCCACACAAAAAGTTGAGGCAGTGAGAACATCAACGAGAATGACCATGCTAATGTTATCATCAAGCGGACCATGTTCAGCTTAATCAAACAAAAATAATTGGTAAATATTTTAATGCAATTTTTTTTAAATTTTAACACAGCATTTTAGCGGCATGGGTATCCAAAGCTTTATTCATTTCGACCTATCTTAAATTCAGAAGCTGAACAAATCTATTTATTGCCAAATTGTCGTACAAATTTCAGAATCTGAATGTTGGCTTTGAAATGGAATCCGGGCATGGGGGGACCTATACTCGTGACGACTTTGCATTAGCCTTTTTTGGATTTATTTTTACATCAATTTTTTCGTAAAAATGCTGAGAAGCAAAAGCAAATATAAAATTATCAAAAGAATGATTTACCTAGCTTAAAAGTTCACCTTTTGTTGTGCCAAGTCCATTCGGCGTGCCGTCAACACTGTGCACAGACGGTCCAACGCGATGCAAATCACAATGTTTGAAGAGAGGTACAACGTGAACATGGACAGCAAGTTGAACAGTCGGCACAGCGTTTCGCCGCCCCGCCAGTCGTAAGTGATCAGCCAGCCGAGCTTGCCGCTGGCGTGAATGAGCAGGATCAGAATGTCCGACACGTTCAGGTTCAACTTCAGCAACAGAAAGCCGCTCTGAACAGAGCATAATATTAGTTAAATTAAATTCAGCACAACAATTTGGTGACTTTTATTAATAATCATTATTATATATTTTTTAAATAAATTATGCAATTAAGTTTGATCGCTTAAGCGAAGCTAAACCCAGCTTTTTGACTTACCGTAATTCCTAAAATAAAACCCCGGGGGCTCTATTTTTCAACCCACTCAAAAGGGGGCTTTATTTCAGGGGGCTCTACATTAAGGGGAGGCTCTATTTTATGGATTACGGCAATCCTGAACAACAATCAGGGGGACCAAAATACGATATTAAAATTATTTATTTTCAAAAATTTTCTTAACCCTTTGAATCTGTTTGGTTGTATCCTTTGGTTTGGTGAATCAGGGGGGGGGGGGTGTATTTCATTATTTCATTACATTTGGCATCATCTCAGTGGTCTTACCATGACTTTGTTGCCCCTCCGGGCACGCCTTCGCTCAAGAAGCAGCCGTTTGAGTACGGAAACATTCAGTGCCAACCCGGCACAGATCACAAGGCCCAGATAAGCAATTTCCACGTAATCGCTGAACAAATGCTGTGGTGGCACTACTAAATCTGCATCATCTCCTGCTGCTGAATCGGTGCCGTTTTGCACTGTGCCGTCATCAATATTTGGCGGTTCATTTAATGAATAATTTTGCATCTTAATTGGGAATCATGAAAACAAACAAATCGGGTCAATCAAATTTCGATTTAAATTTTAAACATTTCATTGACATTAATAACGGCAAATAGTGGATGGATAATTAAAGGATAAATAAATCACAATATAATTGCCAAATTTCATCCGCTTACAACATTTGTAAAAGTTGGCAAAAAAAGATTGTCGTGATATGCCAACGCCTAAAAATGGGACGAATTTTGCCAAAATTAACACTAAATGGTGTAAAATAGTTGTGTGCTCTTTGACGTAATGATTACAAAATCTATTTACATATATTTTACATATTTAAATAATTCAGGGCATTGTTGTCTTGTTTTGTACTCTCAATTTGTATTCTTTTGAGTATTTAATTGTTTTAAATTTCAAATTAGTTTTGTTTCCAAAAATTCGTCTAACTTAAGGCTCATCAATAGCTAACTGTTTGACATTTTATTCAACTAAATCAACATTAGCCACATATTTCTCCCCTTCAACAATTTTATTGAGAAATTGAGGGCTTAAAAACCAAAAATTTTTATGCGTTGGGAGGGGTGCGGCGGTGCCGATTGGCGTCGCCGGGAAAATTTTGAAAAATAATGACATTTAATTAATAAAGGCAAAAAAAACGAGACTTGAACGAAATTTTCTTTGAATCAAAAATAAGATGAAAATAAGTCTAAAAGATAAAATAAGAGTTAAGAAGAAGAATTAGTCCAAGAAAAATTTGAATGTATTAATTGATATTTGAAAAGAAATTTACTTATAAAATTTGCTTCGAAAAATTCTTTCAAATATTACTATGAAAAATCGAAATTTCTTTTTGAATCACAAAAATCAGTACCAAATAATACATTTGACTCTTATTAATAAGTACATCTTTCAATGCTAACATTTATTTATAGCGACCATTTTCATTATTTCTGACATTCAGCAAGTTTTTTCCACAAAAAAAAAATGACTTTGACGTATTATTAGCACTGCATAACCAAAAAAAAATTCATTATGATTTTAATTAAAATACTTTAGGCTTATTTCTATTAATGTATATTAAAGTTAGGCCACGAGCCTTTAGGACAAAAATGTCGGGCATCGGGGAACGCCGGGGACAGCATGTCGGGAATTGGGTCGAGGTTGTCAAGGTTTGCCAAATTTGTCAGGGTTTGGTGACCCGGTGAGGGAATTTAATTTTAAAACTCAATACCGGAGAGGAATTCCAGCGGCGCCGATATATAAGCGGTGGGAAAACTTTGAAAATTTTTAGCACGTTAAAATTAAAAAATTGCATTAAAGCGAAGATTTAATCCTCATAGAAATTATTATTTTTGTGCACTGATGCAGTGAGAAATACGAAAATGGAGTGACAAGCGATGCCAAAAAATGCCGCCGTGAAAATTTTTGAGAATTTAGCTGGTTTGTAAAGAGGATTTGTTTAAAATGGAATCAAAATCGCATCAAAATATTTTAAAAAGTCGATAATAATAGAAAATTTCAATTTTTTATTTAGTTTATTGTAGCATGCTTATCGGTGCACTATGCCGGGGACGTCAGGTATAACATGTCAGGGAAGACATGTAGCGTATGACATGTCGCCGATCGGGGTCGGGAATAGTCGACATGAAGTCGGCGGACCTAACCCTAATGTTTTTAATAAAAACAAATAGGATATCCTAAAAGAAAATCTTCGTCATATATATAATATTGTAAAAAAAAATTGATTAAAAATATTTTTTCTGCGTGCTGCCTGCCGTCCGTCGTGAGTAAGGAATGTTCAACAACTTTTTTTATTAAGAAAAAACCAAGCAGGCAAAAATCTAAAATTCATATTTTGTGGTGGGGGACGAAAAGAAATGAATGAGTGAATTGTGACTGCCTGACACAAATAATGCGTGATGATTAGATAAACAGTTTCAGTGTACATATATCCATATATCCCCCCGACCAAATCTCCGAGATTTGGCATTTGGGGTCGGTTTCGAGTTGCTACGGCGACAGCCAACCACCGCCCTAAGGCGTGGCCCTTTTTTGTGTGCCTTACGCGACGCGCCTAAATTTTATTGCACAACCACCCTAACCCATTCATCCCCATGGGGTGAAGACAGGCGGCGGTGATTGTATTATATTGGAAAAATTTGCAACAATTAGCGGCATGCATCAAAAATTTTTTTGCTAGGTAATCGGCCAGTGAGCGCGAGCGATGTCATTGGTTGAATACAGCAACCGAAAATACCATGGGGGCTTTATTTAAGGGGAGGGGGGGGGGGGGGCTTTATTTGCGTAACACAGTAAAAACTTCCTTCTAAAAACCCAGAAATTTTTTGCCATCTTCATTTGTTTGACTGAAAGCGTGAAAATGGTGCAATTTTCGTACCTTCAGTATCGCCTGCGGCAGCATTGGTCGCTGATTAAATGGGATTAGCCTTATTTGGGGGCATTAGCATCGGGTGGCATAAATACTAAATTTGTTTTTTTATACATTTATTTCGGGCAAAAAAAGGGAGAAAATGAATGCCGATGATTAATTACTTATAACAAAATATTGCACTTTTAGGTGCCATTCTCCGAACTCTTGTTTATTATGTACAGCAGATGTCCGTGCTCCCCAAACAATTTTGTCTGTTTGGCATTAGTGCCATATTACAAATTTTCGGCAATTGATACAAAATAATTCGATCGGCAGGTCAGGCCGAAATAATTTTCTAAAAATTAATGTGTTCTCTGATAATTCATTTTGCATTCAAAAATAAAGAGCAACTAAATTAATGGCGGCCAATACATATCAAACAGTTTAATGCCCATTAAAAAGTGTGATGCTTTGTGTCAGAAATTCCTTATTACATTTATGCAATTAATTTTAAATTGACAACAAAAAATTCCCTTAAAATTGTGTTCGATTAAAAGTTTAAAATTTAATAAAAGTCACGCACTTTGAATACTGAAGTTTATTAATTTTGTATACGAACGGTTCTGAAAGCGATGTCTGACTCTATATGTTTATGTACTGACAGATGGCGGAGGAGGACGGACACACAACATTCATTCAACGCTAATGAAATGTGATGGTCAAATAGGGGGGGGGGGGGATGGGATATCATTTCACATTTGGCCGCATCGGCAAACACAAAAATCTTCTCCGCGGCTGGCACTAAAAGTCTTTGCCCCCCAAAACCTTCCATCTAATCCCAGGCTGGCACTAAAAGCCATCACGGCCCGCTGTCCGGCAGCAGCACGTTTCCGGCACCATGAGATGCGTCTTATTTGTCCGCGCCTTTTTTTTACTTAAAAATGGCACCGCCCCTTCGGCAAAATAGTTGAAGCATTGAACTTTTTTGAGGGATAAAGAGAGCATTAAAATCACAGAACACATTGAGTGTGCTTTGGTGACGTCCCCGGTGGGGATTAGTGAAAGGTGTTTTTGATAGGAAATTTTTTACTGCGATGAATTTTCAATATAAGAATTGAACTAATTAAAATTTTATATTAAAATTAAATGTGGAGTTGGTTTATGTGAGGTGAGGGGATGTTTATTAATCTTCAATAAATTTTTCAGAATTGTCCATAAAAATGAGCAAAATTATTGATAAAAAATAATAAATAAAAAAAGAGAAATAATTAAAAAGATAATTTAGAATTATATTATTAACCAGAAGAAAAATATTTAAAAAAAATTGGTTGCATTTGCTGCCAAAATAATGTTATAATTAGCACAAATACTTTGATTCCGCGCATATTTCGGAGAGATTAAAATGAATTTTGAAAATGGCAAATTTATTAGCTTCATTGAGAGGGAAAAAGCAGAAGACGCGGAAGAACACACACAGCGAATGGAGCAGCAGCCGAAGCTGCCAGCCAAAAGCAAAAAAAAAGAGAGGAAATTGGGCAAAGTTTCGAGCCGAAATTGGCATAGAATTCGTTAAATATTTATTACATACTGTACACATTTTCCAATATACATTATAATAACAAGGCAACTCGATACAAAAAAGGATTTGAGCTTACGGGGGGCCCGAAGGGCCCCGAAACCGGTGGAAGGGTTC